>CAEGAF010157881.1:0-15883 GCA_903067075.1 Micropoecilia bifurca
GAAGTTCGTGGCACTTGTGGCACCTGTGACACCTGCCACCGGAAGTGCCACGCCGAGGTGCGGTGTCACGATTTGAGCTCGGCCCTGCTGCCCTGGGGGGCGATACCGCCCACGTTGAGAACCGCTACTCTAAATGTTCTGTTCAAATAAATGTTCCATCAAAAAAATAAAATGTTTCTGTGATAATTTATGCAAAATGCAAAACATAAATGTAAAGAAAAAGCCTTGAGGAATCTAAGAAAACAAAACAGGCTGCACACACTTACAAACACTTATACAGTCCTACTGTAGTCAGTTATTAATATCCTACTCCGTTTTTAGTAGGTGTGTTTTTTTTGTGCTGTCAGTTGATTAGAATAATTTATCAGGCTCATCACACTCCAGCGTTGTGGTTAATTTTGATTAATTGTTTTGCTAAACTTTGTAAGCTTGAACTGTAAAATTGCACATTTTCAAAACTATTTAAAAAAAGGTTTAATGTCTCAAACCAAACATCTCGGTTTTCTAGGTTTAAAGATGGTCTAAAAGAAGTCATTTGTTTCAAACTAAATTTAGAAATGAAATGTAAACTGATTGTGCTCATTTGGTGGAACTATGATTCATCATTGGAATAAATGGATAGGAGACAGACTGTCTTGGTTTTATCCAAACTTATATCACTGTACACACAGATTACCTCTCATTCCATAATGACAGTTTTAACAAATATGTGAAAGAAATATTTATTTAAAAGTGACATGTTCCAGCTTTAATTTCACTTAGGAGAGGACAGGTCAGGAGGGATGTGGGTTAGAACTGCTGCTCACTGACTCATCTGTTAAGTGGTCAAACGGGACAAGGAAAAAGGACGGGAAAAAGGGACAAGTTAAATATATTAATATGCTGTTAATTTTTTTTCCTTAATTCATTAAATGCTAGTGAAAAGAAGCAAACGGTAGTTTGTAGCTAAGCTAATTATGCTAAATGGTTGATAATCTCACACAGTCTACTCACCTCTCTTGGAAAAAAACTGGGTTATAAATTAACACTCTTGCCATTTTCTCTCTCTCCCTCTCTTTTCTTGTTAAAACTTGACTTTATAACTTTTCTTAGCAGCATAGTAACTGCCACAGTCGTTCGTGTCTTCCACTGTCTGCTGCCAACAACGTCACTGTGAAGCGCTCCAAGCATGAACGAACCATTTAACGCAGATAGATAGTTCTGGGCAAATATGGATGTGTGATATTTAGTCTGGGAGTGGGAACATTACATTTTTACTGCTAAAAATCTTTGAAGATACAATATGCTTAAATTTGTAATTTACAGGGCCCTGAATTTTTTATTTCTATGAACAAAAATAAATAATTAAATTGTGGAGGGCCCCCTGTAGGTCAGGGCCCCTAGAATTGTCATCACTTTCCCCCCTATACTGCTTCCCTGGTTGCCTCTGAGCCCACAAGTCTAACTCCTCGTTCATCTTTTCTCTCACATTTGCGACTCTGAATTTAGGAATTTTGTACAAAGCCGTGGTTAGCCGTGTAAAGCGCTACTGTGAACTAGGTAACCCTTAGCGGGAGAGAGGCTTTTAGGTGAAAATGAGTACATCTCAATTATGTAATATTAAGGCGTTAAATGTTTTAGATTAACTGCATTGACAGCCCTAGTTTGCTTAATATTATAGTTTGTGAATAGTTGAATAAAGTTGATTCTGATTCAGATAAATCGGCACAGCATTTCAACCTAACTTAACTTGTTAAGAACCAACAACGTCTCAACATCTTGTTTAACGTTCTGTGATTAAATGTCACCTAGCAGTAAAACAGCAAGAAAAATATATCTTTTTTTGCTGTATCCACTGGTCAACTACGCCGCTCAAGGTTTGTAAAATATTCAGGAATAAACAGATACAACTCCAGTTTAGCTGCTTTATTTCTCCGTTTGTATATTTATAGTAAAGCTAAACGGTGCTGGCTGGGATTTGACAGGAAGGCGAAGCGACGCAGTCAAATACAAAACACAAAGCCGCCCCAGAGTCTATGCACAGAGAATTATTCAAATTTTACACACCCACCAAAGACAGTCTGTCAAAACCCATGTTGATGTGGATTTTTCATACTGAAAAAAGGACCACAGGAGAAGTCAGAAAAATAAAAAGTGAGAAGAGAAGAAAAACTACGAAACGGAGGCAGAGCAAGAGAGGCTGGAGAGTGAGGGGAAAGAAAAAAGGAGAAACAGTGAAACGGTGCCGGTTTCCAGGAGAACATTAGCTGAACTGTGTAGCGCACCATGAAACCATTGATAATGTCGTTCTTGTTTTGTGGACATGTATTACTGTAAAACAGTTTTCTGAGGCAAGCTGCCCATTATTGTTCCTGTCAAAGGTTGAAGTGAGGGCAGCGTCGGCATAACCTGTTTCAGTTTACAGCAACAGCAGAACACAAAGAGCTGCTTTCCAGATTAAATGACCCGGATAAAGTCTAGAAATTGGATTGCTTTTTGATTCGATGCAAGTTTAGGGAACATATCTGTTAAAAATGTTTTTAAAAGCAGTAAAAATGGGGGTGTGCTGTGGTGGTTCATGGGCTAAGCACAACCCACATACACAGGCCCCAATCCTCAACACGGCCGTCACAGGCTCAATTGCCAGCCCTGGAGACCCCCGCCGCATGCCACCCACCCCCCGCCAACCAACCACCAAACAGAGGCCACCAGAGCCGATAAAACCTAAAAAAAAAAAGCAGTACAAATAAGACAAGTGTGGCTATTTGGAAAAAGGATTCAGGATCATGACAATGATCAATCCATGGAGCAGCAGCAATTATTTGAATTAATAGTAAATAAGAGGCAGATTCTATTGATTATTTTCTTAGGTACATTAAAACTGTAATCTTTTATTCTTAACACATAAATGTATTAATTTAAATCAAACAGACAGGGAACTTAACTATTCACAGTTCAGTATTCCCACATTAAACTACTTGCAGATTTGGCTCTGGAATGCAACTCAAGTTATTGGTTGGTAATTTGACTATTTGCAGCTTGACAAGCTGAAACAACAAGGCACAATGCTACTTGAAGTGCTATTGGTTAGCATTTGCAAAGCAGCCAATCCAGAAGCCACATTCATTTTCCTTGGCACTGATTGGCTGTCCCACCAAGAGCGGAGATAAAAAACGGGAGATGTTAGCTTCTGTGGTAGAACCAACAATGTTTCCAATATGTGTTTTAAATAATGCATAAAAGGTATATTTTGTGTCTGAGTTATAATAGGTAGTTATAAGCATTTTTAGAAAGGGTTTTAAGTATTCATAAACTTCAGCTATTTGTGGGTGGTCATGGTTGCTAACCCATTCAAATAGAGGGGATCCATTCTAATAAACAAACAAAAGTCATGTTGGCTCAAAATCATCATAGTGAAGACTGGTGACTTAACAGCTGTCCAGCATACAGAAGCACCACACAACTACTTTTTAACCCTGCCTTGATCTTAAGAGATGGGTTCATTTGGACCCCTCAAGTGTTTTACTCTGCGCGGGTCTGGTGGGGTCGCACCTGACCCTGTGTGTGCTTTCACTTGACCTGTGTTTTTTATGCTTTCAGGATCTAAAGGTATAACCTATAGCCTTGCTGTCCGACCTAAATAACATTTATTTGCTGCTCTCCTGCTCAGCATGCACCAAGCCAAGGAAGAGTTAAAGAATGTAAGCCAGAGAAACTCATCGCTAAAGCAGCTGGCTGTTCGCACAGTGCTGTTTCTAAGTAGAACACTTAGAAAGTTGAGGATAAGGGGAAAACATAATTTACTTCAAGCCTTGAATGGATTATGAAGCAAAGCCGATTCAAGAGACAATCAGGATCATCTTATTTGGGCAAATGAGGTCAATAGATCAATATATTCAGTGAAGCCATACCAGAAAATTTTACAGCACTGCATTTTTTCCTGTATAGGAAAGCTTTGTGAAGATGGTGGTTTCCTTTTCAAGCAGGACTTGAGTCCTGCTCTTAGTCTGAAGCACCAACACACACTTTACCCTGAGGAACCTCCCATCACAGCTCTGTGTTGTGTGCCTTTTTTTACATTTATTCCAGGGAAAATACATCATAGAAAAACATGGAAATGATGGTTCAAAGCACAAAACCTCACCTTTCCATCCACCTGTTTTTTGCCCTATCTTTACTGCTGCCAGTCATTAATCCAAGAGTTGCATTGTTTTATCCTGGGGTTGAAAAACAACAAGAACATCATCTAAAGGATTGAGATGATCACCTCAGTGAAGGTCCGGGGTCATGATTCAGATATAAAAAACAGACTGAGATCCATGGGCATCTGAGACTAAAATCACTGTTGACCAAAAACCCGCCAAATACCTTTGATGGGTTGGCAAAAGTGAGCCTCACTTTTGAACATGGTGACAATCCCCAAGGTTTCTGGCAAAACATTCTGTGGACTAAGAAAACAAAAGTGGAACAGTTTGTGAACCATTTCTAACACCGCTTTACATCAAAGGAGAATCATCCCAACAAACATGGTGATAGTGTGAAGGTCTTTGCTACTTTGATTACATCTTACAATCGATGGAACCATGAATTGTAGAAAATGTCACCACCTCCACATCACCTAACTATACCTTAGCTATGGGCAGTTGTTCCCAACGCTGCACAACTATGGGAGTAGATGTACAGCTTGATATGATCATTTTCAAAATGATCATATCACTGAACCCCGTTGAAAACCTCATGGCTATTACTTCAAATATTGATTTCTGAACTTTTCCTAAATTAAAACATTAGTGTTGTTGTTTCTAAATGAATGTCAACTTGTTTTCTTTGCATTATTTGAAGTCTTAAAGCACTGCATCGTTTTCATTATTTTGAAGAACTGCATATACAATATTATATATTATAGATTCACTAATATTTTCCTTTTCATGTAAATGAATTAACTGTAGGTCAGATTCCTTTTATATGAAAGAATAGAAATAAATGGTCCAGTTTTTTCTTTATTAAATGAAGTTTCTGTCACACAAACCCAACTCACAGCTGACCTCTCCACCCTGCTGTGTCTGCTATTAACAGAAGTGAGACCTTTGGTAAAACAATCAATCTCCAGAGAAAGAATGAGGTTCATAAGGTCACTCATCACGTCACTTATTTCTTTCCGCAACATCACACTCCTACTCCATTTCTCTGGCTCTCTTTTTTCTTTCTACATTTACTTTTTTCTTTCCATGATTTCTTCCTCTCTTGTCCCCATTCATTGTTGTTTTTTTGTCTTTCCTTTTTTCCTCACTCCGTTCTTCCGTCTTTTTCTAATATTTCTTGCATAACTTACATTGCCTATGGCCTCTGTATCTCTATCTGTCTAGCAAATTATTTCCTCTTTTGTCTTCCTGTGTCCTGCTACCTGACTTTTATAAACTCATTTTTCAGTTCTGTTGATCTGTGTTCTCATTAATCCTTATTGCCACCATTTGTTTTTCCTTGGACGTATACATAGATTGTTGTAATTTTTTTCATTTTTCATCCTGATTTTATCTGTCCCCCCTCCCCCTTCTTGTTCAATCATCCCTTAAGCTACTTCCTCAACTTTTTCTTGGTTTTCATTTGGATTGTGCACCATTCTCTAATTTTGACAGACCTGTTGCTGTGCCACATTAACTACTACATTCACAGGATTTCAATGCAATACCACACACACAAACATAGTCACATAATGACACAGGCAAAGATACACATGCAGAAATTCAATAACCTGTGAATAAACAATGTCACTGGTTTGTGCATATTGGCACACATCCAAAGACTGACTTATAGGTAAAAGCACACTGAAATGCACATACAGACACACTGGATCTAAACACACACTCCATCAAGCCAAAATGGCAGTGGTGGGAGGCAGCACAATGGGTATTGCCGGGTGCAGGCAGAGCTAAATTGCAGACAGTGAAGGGGAGATCTGGGCCATTTTTCAAGGCTGACTATATATTACAAATTGGCTACCAGGGCATTGTCTGGGAATACATACACATACGGTTTTACACACACACACACACACGCACACACGCTCACACACACACACACACACACACACACACACACACACATGCATGCAAGAGCAGCAGCAAAACAGCAGCGCCAGAGTGATTAGTCACGGCTCTTGTTCCCTCTCTGAGTTTATCAATTAACACCAAGAACGTGGGAAAGGGAGGCAGGAAAAATCCTGGGGGATTAAAGGACAGACTGACAGCAGCAAATGCTTCCCAACTTCCTCCTCTTTCCTGTCTCTTCCTTCTCTTCGTCTGTTTTCCTCTCATCTGCCCACCAGTGAAAATCCCTTCCACCTCCCTGCAGTTTTCTTTCTTTTTTTTTTTTTTTGCATGCTTTCCGTCGTTTCACGGACCTTGCTATTCCCCGATTCCAGCCAGTCCACATAAAACCGAATCCTCCATCGGGAAACAATGTTTGTTTTTGTTCAAAACAGTCGGCAGCAAATCGAGTTAATTTCTTAACAACCTGAGGGGATTACCAGAAAACGCTATGAGCCATCAGAAGTTAAATCCCCGACTTGTACAACATTACAAGCCATGCAACTCAAATGGACACAGAGAGTGTTATTACTCACTAGTTGGACCAAAAGCAGAGCATTGGTTGGCACGTCGGAGTCTGGCCGCGACTCCAAAGACCGTTTTATTGTCAAATCTGACACAAAAATCTGGGGAAATGTGTGAGTTTTAAGGAGAAGCTGATTTTTATTTTGAGGTTGGAGAAATACTTAAACATAATGAGAGTTTGCATCCAAATATATCAGGATATCATAAAAAAGTCATTTTTATTTGATTAAAACAGAAACTTATATGTGGTTAGGCTTGTCATGCTAACATATTTTGCTGGCTCCCAATTATTACTGTGATTAGTGATAATACTGTTATTTTCAGACCATTTTCAAGTAATAAGTTGAAATTAAGATCTAAAAACCTTAATTTTGTAAAGAATACTTAACTAAATGATGAGGATAATTGTAATTTATTTACAATCACCTGAACACTTTGATCTTTTGCACAAAAAGTCCTGATAGTCATTCTTTAAGTGAATATCATTTTAAAATTTAACAAATTTAAATTTTAAAATTTGTTTAAAATTATTTTTTAGATAAATTTTAAAGAATTGATTTAAACATTTGTTTAAATTTTTTAAAAATTAAAAAAAATAATAAAAAAATTCTAAAAAAGTAATTTTTATAAACAAATGTTTAATTTGTAAACATTTAAAAAGAAATTTTAAACAAATTTTAAAATGTGTTTAAAATTTTAAAACAAATTTTAAAAAAAATTAAATTGATTAAAACATTTTTTTAAATTTTTGAATACATCTTTTAATGAATAAAAATGTAAAATATGCTTGCATCTTAATTTTGATCTATTTTTACTTGCATTGATGAGGCTGTAAAAAGAGAAAATATTTTTGTTTTCTTAGTTTTATTGTCAAGGTCAGTAAAAACATATTATAACTATTAATCCCTCAAACAGACTGAGAAACAGCTTCAACTACTAAAGAGGAAAAACGCCTCCCTATGTTTACATTTTCAATATCCCAGTTTAGGCCTCCCTGACCTGAAGCCTGTGGGAGAGGAATGTGTTGGGTAACACAAGCTTTACTGTTATCAGTCGGCCATTTTGGATCCATAAGGCCGCACACAGAGCCAGCTGTTTCTTCAAGCCCAACTAAGCTCCTGGTATTGGAACTAATTTGACTCATGAAGAGAAAATTGGGACCAAGCTGGGGGAGTAGAGCTTAGATCACTGGAGCAAACCAGCAGCCAATATTGAGAACAGAGGCCAAGGGGTTGTATCGTCCTCTAAGCCCTAAATCTCTTTCTCCTTCCTGTTTTTTGTCCACCATTCATTTTATGTCCTTTTCTTGTTTTCTTCCCAGATAATAGTTTCAATTATCCTCAAGGATTACAAAACTTTTGTCAATCCTGTTAAATGTACCAAGTTATTATGGATTTAATGTTCAGTTCTACCAACAAAAAAAACAAAAACAAATCTGAATAACCCGTTTATCTGAATGTAGCCACTAAATGGACCAATGACCATTGATACGGCTCAGGTCCATTGATAAATATTACTGGACTGGACATCACATCAGTGTCGGTTGTTGTGGAAATGACATATTTACACAAAGAATCTGCAAATGGATGCAATATTTTCAGTCAATTATTGACACTACAACTAAATAACAAGGTTAGTAAAATAAATAAACTTATTAAAAAAAAGGAAGAAAGTAGGAAGTAGATCAGTTATGCTAGCTTGACTATGATAATCTTCACATATACCTGTGCTGCAGAATTTGGTGATTTTCAGTTCAATTAACGCTAAAATAAGACGACCCAAATTTAAACTGTTCATTAGAGCAGATGTTGAAATAAGCTAATCAACCACTAGTGTTCAGACGATCACTTCTTTATGACGGCAAAAAAAACATCAAGCCCGAAAACATAAAGCTGTAAAGGACTGAATGTTCTTTTGTGTGTGAAACATTGCCGTGTTTTTTGGTGCTAATGTTAATTTTCCCGATACGCCTGAACGTAAATCTGCGCTCCGTCGGCTAGAGGAGCTGTTGCCATGACAACGGGTCTACGTGTGCGGCCGTAGAGCCGACATATTGTTTTGTTGTGGCCAGTTTACAAAATAGAGCCACTCTTCACATTAGGAAGAACAAAGACAATGAGTTAAGAGACTAATATTTTCATTTCTGGTTCTATATATTAAGATGCTGTTTTATTTTGGGGCAATTTCAATTTAATTGGTCTGTGAGTTTTTGGTAAAGGGGTAAATGGAAAAACTGCTCCAGTTTTAAATTTTCTTGATGATAAGGTCTGTCAGGATTTGTGACTCCAAGTTCTGGTTTTGTTCCACATAGGGCTGTAGTGATACAATAATCTCATGATACGATACACGATGTTCTGCCCATGATACGATATATATCGCGATATTTAGCAAACTATACAATTTAATGCACTTTTGTGATTTTCTGAAAGATTTTAGAGGAACAGAGTGATTTTGGTGACATTTTGTGACTGTTATAAAGTTGGATTGAATTAATTTAACTGAAAACTGATTAAAAGCACCAACTACACAATACCTGGTTCTGGTTGGACACAGACTGAAAGTGGACAGCTGGACAAAATGAACCAAAGAAGTGGTGAGAAAACATGTTTCTTTTAATTGAAACAGTCCAAACTGTAGCTTCATGCATTTGTAAAGTAAATAAAATGCACCAAGTTCCTGCTCTGAATAGTTTGATAACATTTTAACCTCAACCTCTGAAGGAATCACTCTAAGCCTGATGACCTAATCACTCTCCCTGTGAAGCAAGCAATGAGTGAGCAAGGTGACAGTTGGACGTTACGATACTTGCAGATGAATATCGATTTTTTTCTAGGAAAGAAAATATCTATATTTATCACGATATCAATAGTATTATACAGCCCTAGTTCCACATGTGACAAAGAATCAGCTTTATTCTTCATGTGTCTGGAAAATATGTGTGTTTGGCACTTGCCACACTGAGCATCACCAAAAAGAGATTTCTACCTGCCATGAAACATGGTGGTGGTAGTGTTATGCTGTCTGGGTTATTTCTCTTCAAAACAAGCATTTTTTCCAAATCTCTCAAGGAAGGTGAAGATTCAGCATCACAGAGAGCAGCCAAGCAAACATTTAAATCACCAGGATAGTTACACAGAGAAAAATCTATTCAAACACTTATCTAAATCTGATTTCTGTCTGCCGTCTTTTTTCTTGCCATCTCGTCTCGGCCGCTCTGCCCGTCTGCTGCTCGCCGTTTGCTAGCTGCCCGCTTTATTTCCCTTTTTTCCATCCATGCAACTTTAGCTAATGGAAAACACCTGGCTCAGGCAACGCAACGAGTAAATTTCCTAAACTTCAACAACACGCAAAAAAACAGAAATTACTCAACAGAATAAACATGCAACACAGCAAATAAAAATAAATCCAAAGTGACAAACAAAACATGCAAGCAGGACGAAAGGCCATATTTCCACATTTGTTTACTGGCATTAAAGCGTCTCCACTTCCTCAACAGACAGAGAGGTTCTTGGAATTATGAAGAAAATGTTTTGAGCTTAGTTTTATTTATTTTGTGTGTTTTCATCATCATTGGCCCAAATACAGTCCCTGCTGCATCATCTTCCTCCCAAGGTGCAGCTCTTTGGCTAGATAATGTCAAACCAAGTGATGAAACTCACTATTTAAATACAAGACGATCAAAGAAAATATTGATGATACAAACCGATTGTGACCTATCTGACAAAAGTTTACTTATATTTTATATCACCAAAATTTTGTTGGCACTGTTTATAGCCACTTCTTTTGTCCTCTAATATGAGTCTTAAAAGCTTTATAAACAAATTAGAGCCTCCAGCATTAAACATTAACAAATGTGGTTAATCTAAAGAATTTAACGTGTCAATATTATGTAATGCAGATTAATCCTATTAGATTAGCAGATTAAGCCTCTCTCCCACAAACGTTTACCTAGTTCACAGCAGGACGTTTGATGGTCTTGTACTGCGGTCAACATGAGTTGAGAGAGGAAAGTCAGCCGGGTGAACTTAGCGCAAATTTATACCTTCCTGAATATGAAAACCTGGAAAACTGAGATGTTTGGTTTTAGACAATAAAACATGTTCTTTAGTGGATAATCTGTGAAATTCTTTTTTTTTTGTTTTTAAATCAAGCTGTTTTGCCTTCTCCCAACAACCAATCAGAAACAGGAGTCGGGTCTTAGCGCTGTCAATCACCACAAGCTCCTCCCCCTTGCTCTCTGGTATGCAGGTAGGCATAGCCTGTTATGAATGCTAAGGCTAGTTGGTATAGTCACCGAGGACGGCGGATAAATGGTTTTCCTACTTGTTTTTCGACCGTATCAACGACTACATGAGGTTGATTGACAGCGCTAAGACCCACCTCTTGGCACTTATTGGTTATTTTTGGTCGGGAGCAGTGAATTTCTTCAGACTTCACTTCCTTTATTCTTCAGAAAATAAAGGAAGTGATCAGTGTTTGCGGGAGTAAACATGCATGCTAACGGTGGAGCTTCTCTTACGGTTTTAAAGTTGCTATCTGACCGGAGCCTGCACATTAACAACTTAATCCTGATTATTGTCCGTCATGGTTGTCGTTTTTCTTTGGATGCAGAGTAGTAATGTTTGTCGAGTATCAATGACATTCAAGTCGGATGAATGCGACCTGGCCGTTTAGATTCAGGTCACATTTGAAAAGATCGGATACGTATCGGATATCCAAAGGACCTGGGTCGCATTCGAAAAAACCCGACCTGTGTTGTTCAAACTGCCATGAAAAGGTCAGACACAAGACAAATAAATATGAATTGGGTCACTTCAAGCTGCAGTGGGAACACAGCCTTCTCTACTTTCAAAATCTCAGGAGGGGAAACTGCACCAGCATAGCAACCATGTGCAGGTCAGAGAAAGACGCTGCTGCAGAGGCTTGTTGTCCCGGCTGCTGACGGAGATTCAGGGTCATGCATGCTGATGCTGTTTGAACTTCTCCTAAGGTGATTAGTTATGCACAACCAGACTCGCCAGGATTAACTCCATGAAACTGGAAAAAGGGCATCCAGGCAGGCACAAACACAGATATGCCAGCGCCTTGTTTATCCCTCGCTGGTTTGAGGAAAGGCCAATGGTAAGCCCCAACACTGAAGTCACCATGGAGATGGTAATGGGATTAGTCCACGATGTGTCTGTGTTCACATCAGAGTGTGTTTTGTTTTTAATTTATTCACCAAGTAGAGCACACACAACAAAGAATACAGAACGACAAAAAGAAGTATTGGTCTACAAAATAACCGGATAAGAGAATGAAACAAAAATAAAATAAAAAGCAAAAAAGACATTTTGCAAATGTGTCACTTAATGGAGCTTACCACAGGGCCGCGTTTCATTGGCTAATGCCCATGTCACATCACAGCGCAGATACCACATGCTTGACCGTCTCACAAATGCAAGCTACTGTACATTGTGGACTAGCAGACCGGTAGAAAGTTTTTGCGTCAGGACTCGATAAACAATGGTTCTCCACTGTCAGTGGGGAATCTGTACAGGTGATGTCAGGTATCCTGATCGTATCTGTGGAACTAAAATTCACAGATTTACAAAATCTGAAACGGAAAGCCTGGCTTGGATTAAAGCTTGTGCACAACCGCATTTGCAGCTCAACAGTCTTAGGATCAATAAGAGCAAAGGATTGTCTGCTGGTGTAAGTATTATTGCTTTGCTTTCTTTGTGTTTAGTGAATGAAAAATATAGTCAATAATAAACACATCCATTATGAAAACCTTATAGCCAAGTACAGCATAATGGTAGTACAGATACAACTTCTACACCTTGAAGCCTGTCTGTTACAGTCTTACGTTACCTGAACAGATGCAATGTGTACCGTATCTGACATACATTAAAAGATTTTATTTCACCTGAAAAGGTTTTTTACTAAACTGTAATCGTGTTAGCATCAGTTGAAATGAAATGAAATTACACATAGAAACTAAGCAACACGAGGCTTTGTTTGTGAGACATGCAGGCACGTGAGACTTCCGAGGGGCGTTTCTGGGCGGAGCTTGGTAAGGTCCATCATTTGAGGGGCCATGATGGACGTGGAAGTGAGAGAGGGAGCACTGAACAGACAGACTGAAATAGTTTCGCCATGTCATTTTTGCCAGTTTGTTCATGGTTTCTACTTGTTCCAGTCAAGCTACACACCTGGTTGGGCTCGTAAATGGCGGGATTTACAAAATAGCTGGAACAGCTAGCTTAGGAACCGACACCTTCCTCCTCTCTCCTGACCAAATTACCACATTTGCCTGAATTCACACATGATTTACATCAGCGATTATATATATATGTAGCGATTTATATCATGATTTATTATAGATATCGTTTACCCTTTTACCGCAGCAGATTTAAAAACGTATTAAAGACGAGATGCTAACCAATTTTTTCCATACATGCTAGGCTACATGACGGTGCGGTAAGACACCAACCTTCTCTAAGGGGATATTTTATATATTTCTAGTCATACTTACTTACTTACTTATAAAGTATATGAACGTTAATCTTCTTACCTTGTAAATCCGGTGCAAATCCGCCATTACACCCAGGACTGACAGTCATTATGATTGACGGCTGATCGCCATACATCCTTTCCTCATTAAAAGTTATAAAATAAAATTACACGTTTGGTTCTCTGTTTGTGCAGCCGACCGCGCAGCGAACTGTCACCATTTGTAAAGTGAAATCGACTAAATAAAGCGATATTAGATTCCAGAAATGTGTTTTTAAACTAGCTTTAAAGAAGAGCGTCGTTGTTTTGACGTCCATCATGGCGGAGTGGGCGGAGTCCTGAGAGCGTGACGTCATGCGCAAAGAGTCAGCGCATAACAATGGACGCGATCAGAGCAAAACAACATAATCACAAGGTGTCACAACAAAAACAATAAAATTGTTAAATATAAATATATTTTTTCCTTTAATCTTGGCAGTTATTTTTTGATATGCATTATTATTTTACTTTTCTATATTTTTCCTTGATTAAACTACAGTCACAGATACTTTGGGTAGAAGACGAAAAGAGATGGAGAGAAAGAGTAAATACATAAATAAATAAAAGTGTGTACCACAACAAAGAATAACTAATTAAATAAATATAGGTTAACTAAAAATGTGGTCATCTTATTATCTCTCTTCCTCTTTTTGGCACCAAGTCACCAGCAATGAAAAGCATATTTTATTGAAATATTCAAATTTTTATCTATTGTTGTTCCACTGATATCTGTCGTGTCAGAAGATGTTTTTGCAGTCAAGCAGTTTATTTTCTCGGCCATAGTTGAATCTCTGCCTGATTGCTTACACTTTCACCAAATCAGTTTTTCTGCCATCAATCAACGTGTTGGAAGGAGTAGAAGCAAAGAAAGGAACTGAGACAAAGAATTTCTTTGTCCTCCAACAATGTTCCCGCAAACTGCATGCATGACTGGCAGGCGCTCAGCCTCCCGTCCATCCGTCTGTCCACTGCTTCATTAGCGTGTTTACATGTTCCCTCCATGACTCAGTGGATGAAGCAAAGCAGTCGCAGAGTTTGCGGTTCATGTTCTACCCGCAGTCATCAGAGCTGGAGATGGATGTTCAGGAAAAAAAAAGCTAAACAGGAAGTCATAATTTCGACTTTCAAAGTCATAATTATGATTTTAAATCTCTCAATTATGACTTTGAAAGTTGAAATTATGACTTTAAATCTCATAATTATGACTGTGGAAGTCAAAATTATGACTTTCAAAGTCAAAATTATGACTTTAAAAGTCGAAATTATGACTTTAAATCTCATAATTATGACTAAAAGTCAAAATTATGACTTTGAAAGTCGAAATTATGACTTTGAAAGTCGAAACCTCGACTTTAAATCTCATAATTATGACTGTGAAAGTCAAAATTATGATTATGAAAGTCTAAATCATGACTTTAAATCTCATAATTATGACTTTGAAAGTTGAAATTATCACTTTGAAATTCGAAATTATCACTTTGAAAGTTGAAATTATGACTTCCTGTTTAGCTTTTTTCATGGCGGAAATGGGCTTCCATACATCCTTCCTCATGAAAAGTTATAAAATAAAATTACATGTTTGGTTCTCTGTTTGTGCAGCCGACCGCGCAGCAAACTGTCACCATTTTTAAAATGAAATTGACTAAATAAAAGCGATACTAGACAGGGTGCTGCAGTCAGAGAAAAGTTCAACTGATGTGAGTCCGAGTCAAACTACTCAAAGAAAAAAGGTTCCGGTCAGCACAGAATCAGCCAAAGTCCCAGACCAGGAGGTCACTAGGATCAGGAGCAAAAAAAACTCTTTTGCATCTTCCATCTTTCAGACACAAGTCGATTTAGTTAGTATAACTGACAGTGAAGTGGATTTTATTGGTCTGGTTTCTGAAATATATTAGTACACTGGAAATAAGACAAACAGAGAGAAATAACTTCTCAGAAAGTTACAGGAGCTTGTTTTAAGTCAACAATTCCTTAAAATTTATGAAACTGCTAGTTCCAATTGTAAATATTTCACTTGTAACATGACATTTTCACAATTTATGAGTGAAATAATCTGCCAATGGAATTGGTACTTTTTATTAAAATTGAGGAATTATTCACTTAAACAGAAGTTCCATATTTTGCTGAAAAATTCCTTGTAAGTTAGTTGTGGTTTTTTCAAGTGTTCTATGATATTTACACAAGAAACTAAAAACAAAAATATTTGGTAAAATTTTGTTGTTTTGCAGAAATGATGGGCTAACCCACTACAAAAACACAAAATCTTACCAAGTATTTATTGGTCTATTTTCTATTGCAAATACCTTAATACACTTGAATTAAGTCAAAGCTAATTTACAAGTACCGGTAACCTTTAAACAAGATATAGGAGTTTGTTTTAGGTAAATAATTCCTTAACATTGATGAAAATACTAGTTCCACTGGCAGATTATCTTTATCTCTGTCCAGAAGATGATCCCTGCCTTAAATCTCCTATGGATTCATCCATTATTTGAAGAGAAACATTGAATGCGGTGAGACAGGAAGAAACCCCCCGACTCGACCCACAGCCTGCAGAGCCTTTCCTCCCGTCTCCCAGTCAGAACTGGCTGTCCTTCGCAAACACAACATCCTGAACGCTTCTACTCCTTACCCTCAGTTTCTCCAGAGGGTGTAATAACAACAACCGCATCCTCTTTCACGTATCTCTCTCTCACACACACACACACACACACACACACACACACACACACACACACACACACACACACACACACACA
>CAEGAF010157886.1:0-84534 GCA_903067075.1 Micropoecilia bifurca
GTCCCTAGGTGTGCATGGTTGTTTGTCCTGTATGTCTCTGTGTTGCCCTGCGACAGACTGGCGACCTGTCCAGGGCATACCCCGCCTCTCGCCTGGAACATCAGCTGGAGATAGGCACCAGCAACCCTCCCGACCCCCCCAAGGGACAAGGGTGCAAAGAAAATGGATGGATGGATGGATGATTACAGTAGTTTCTGATCTGTAACAGTAAAAGTGCTGATCCTTTGTGTTGCTACAAAATGAAAACGGCTGTCTTCTTCTCCTTTAGATTTCAAGGACAGCTTGCATCCATTATTGTTGCACTACTGCCATCTACTGGATCCTAACATCTATACCTCAAATCCTCATAATGATCCCAGTATTATTTAAAAAAAACAAAAAATCTTTTTCCCCTCATTGCTATTTAACTGATCAACAACATTCTCAAATTTCAAACCCTTATTAAAACCTAATTCCGTTTTAATGGGCGCATTCTTCATTTATTTCCAATTTTGACTTCCAATCATTCTCTTCCTGCTAAAGAGCCCCCTGGTGGTTGAAGAAAAATCCACCTATAAACGGCTTATTGTCCGGAAAATACGGTATATGAAAAAAAATCTGAACGCTCTCTGGTATTGTTCAGGGGGCCGAACCAAATGTGGAGGTGAGCCGGTGTTGGCCCGCAGGCCGTAGATTGGGAACCATTGCCTTAAATGAAGCTTGAACAAATTATGTGAACTACACTCATAATCCTAAGAACGAGGGCTGTATAAAATGCAATTTTCTGGCCAAATCAATTGCGAAAAAGCCTGATCTGCCAATTGTAATTTTGGCTGATGCCAGGTTTTTTACCAACCGGGTGGGCAGATTTGTCAGTCAGCCCTCTCTCACTGCAGGGAAGGAGAAGTAGCCGATCTTCAGACCTTTCAGGAGGTAGATCAGCTAAAATTAAGGAAGTTGGGGCCAATTAATTGGTGCATCCCAAAAAGAACAAAATTTGATAACAGAAGGCAGACCTTTCAAACAGTGGCAATTCACATGACTGCATACTGATGAAAATCCCACTTTTTAATGAAATGTCCCCTATACGTTGTTACACAGAGCCAGACTTAAACATAAATAAATAAAAGCTCTGGACTTTGGCTGCCATTTGTGTCAGTTTCTGTCCAGTCCTTGTACCTGGCCATTAGACATATAAAGGCTGAAAAGCTATGTACAGCAAATAAGCGGCTTTTGGAAGTCATGTTGTTAAATAATGCAATATTTCTGAAACACCTAACTAGTGAGTCATTCAGAAGGCTCCAGGTGTCTGAGAGAACACTAGCACTCATTGTAGTTAAGATTTTTTTCAAGTGAAATCCTTCAATCAATATGTTTTACCAATGTTTAATAGCCTCCCTTTAGCTACTTTTAGAGTCCCCTGGGTCAACAACTGTGAGCAAATATACTCATATCTGATTAAACAAAAAAAAAACTTTTGATTGGAAAATTTTATAACTATTTAAAACTTTAAGGACAATATTTGATAGTCTGAGGATGGACTCACATTCAGAATCCTGCAGTTAAAGTGGCAGTACTTTACAGGCACGTTATGCCGTGTTACAGCTCAATCAAGTGACTGTTATTAAAAAGTTGTATTTATCAACCATGATTTAAAAGAAATTTGACATTGCAATTTAATGCAAAGTATTTCTCAAACACTCATCAAAGATTCACATTTCGTAGGTATGTTTTTAATGAGGCAACATTATAACATGATGCAAAGCTCCAAAAAATCTTACGTAATACCCACCCCATTTAAATGTTTGAGTTATATGGATGCTTCTAATTCAGATCGGATCAGATTGTGAAAAGGATGAATCTGTAAACTGATTCAAAGACAAAAATTGCAGCAGCATAGCTACATAGATTAATAGACAAAAAATGTTTTACCTGATGTTACTGTGTTATGTTACTGTGTTATGTTGACTCCTAGATACATTTGTTTCTGTTTTTATGTCTTTTACCCTTCTTTCTGAGAGCATGTCTTTGTTTGCTTTTGTCCATCTGTGCTTTATTTATGCCCCTGAGCATGGACACCGTCTCCTGCTAGTGAGCGATCTGCTGTCATCCCACCTGCTCATCATTACTTTATCAACACTGCAGTAATCGAATCTTTTCTCTCCAAATTGTTCTGTCTTCCACTGCAGCGAGACACTCTCAGGTCAGCCAACCTGCTTTGGCTAGGTCCCTGTTATTTTTCGCTGTGAACCTCAGGTTGTCCTTCATGCGCCTGTCAATGTCAGTCAAACTCTTTGCCATGTCATCTCTCACTGCTGTCATTCTACTTCTAAGAACCATCATGCCCACTCTCTGCTATCTGTCCCACACTCTCACTTTGGTTCACTCATTCGTTGTTGTTGACTTGGCTCAGTTTGCCTCAAGCTTCTTTTACTTTCCTTCTTTAGAGGCTCCAAGTACTGTATTTGCTATTAACATTTTAAACTATGATTTTAACTTTTTATTTGTATTCCCATTAGTTGCAGTTCCCTACATCTACCTTTTTTTTTGTCTTTTTGCTGTATTTCATTTTATCCACTTCTGGTTTATAAACGAAACAACTTTTTAATCATGGTTGGATCATGGTAGAACTTCTGTATGAGTTTTCCTGGATCACCTCATCTGTACCTTTACACATTTTGAGCTGTAAAGGTTACACAACTTACCCTAAAATTAGCTTTTTTTCTGACTTACCCCTTGAGATTCTTTTTTTCAAGAATGTCACAAGTACCAAGAAACAGTACCTCTCAGTGCTTCTCATTTGGTACCTGTATGACCTTGGAAAGTAGGACCACGTGGCCTAATGGACAAGGCGTCTGACTTCGGATCAGAAGATTGAGGGTTCGAGTCCCTTCGTGGTTGCTTTTAAAGGATCAACACAAGTATGAGACAGTGTATCTCTGCGATATTTCCATTCATGTTAGTCAATTAGCAACGGTCTTTCTCTACATTACATTAAGATTTTTAAAAAAAACTGCACACATTTCATGTGAGCCCTCATCAAAACAGACTGTTTGACATGTTCATGTAAGACAAGCCAAATCAAAAACAATTTTCTGACTTGCATCTTAAAATTCTAAACATTTAAAAGTCTTAAGTTGAAAAGTCCCTATCAAATCCTAGCCAAGGTAAAGTCAGTTTGTTAGAAATATTTAGGCCACACTCTACACCAAAGTTTAGGCTTTTTTTTCTTTGTTCTTCTATTTCTTCATTAGATATTATTGATTGGAATCTACTACAACTCTGACATTTCTCCAAGCTTCTTCAAAGAACCATCCATTTAAGATGGCTTATCTCCTTAGATTTCATTTATTTTAAGGATGTCAACAGTACCACAAATGCTTCCGCTAACTGCAGTGCCTCTCAAAAGTCATCTTTCTTGACCTAAATGGTGTGGTAGCTACTCACACAGATACAGAATCTAGGACCGTGTGGCCCAATGGACAAGGCATCTGACTTCGGATCAGAAGATTGAGGGTTCGAGTCCCTTCGTGGTTGTGTTTAAAGGACCAGTGCTAGAAATGGCAACATGTCTCCACATCATTCATTTCCAATTCCAATGAGATTTGTCAAGAAGTAGAGGCTGTTGTCATGAAAGACTGGATTAGCTAAGCCATACAGAAAATTCACATCATTTTTGTTATGGGTCAGATCTAGGGGGGTAGACCAGCAGCAGAAGAATGGTCCCAAATAAACAGGAGCAGCCTTGGTTTATAATGTCTTTAAGTTCAAATTTGTATTCAAAAATACATTTATGGCATTTGCTGTTATGAATAATTCAAAAATTATATGTAATAATTTCCTATTGTCTTTATGATTATATTTAAAATAAATAACCATTTCTATTTCTATATGTATGTTCTTTTGCTTTAACAAACACATACTAAAAAGAATAGTGTTTTCACTTGGACGAGTCTGTAGCTTTCCACACAATAGCGATAGCAGCTAATTTTTAATTACTTGGGTATCAACGTAATATGCCCAATTTATTCTTTCTTGGTTTACTAATCAGTCCTTTGTTTATATTTCCCCAAAGCAATATTAAATGTACAAATTAAGCTAATAATGCTACTAGTACGATTTTCCTATTAAAACAGTAATATCTTAAGTACATAACAGAATGGGATTCAACACTACTAGTATCAGAGTAAAAGTGAGGTTGGAGCGCCGTGTCTGCTTCATAACAAGCACAGCCTAGCCGTTCTGTTAACATGGTATAGCTTTGATAAAAACAACACATAAGTTGGTTTTAAAGCACCAAAATCATGTACAGTTCTGCTATTTGTGATTTTGTATGCATTTTAAACTAATATTACCTGAAACAACAGGAGAAGTCAGAAGACGGGAAGCAGCTTGCTCTGGTTTGAAGTTGCCTCGCTAGTGAACGGAAGCTGTTAACAAAAAGGTTCCCTCCGTCCAACCGACCCTACTGCCTTAACTCTATACTGCCTCTTGTGGCGCACTCCACAACCGCATTACCTCAGGCTCAATCAGATAAATATAAAGTACTTGCTAGAATTATTTTTTTTATCTTTAAACTATTCTCAATGTAACATGAACAAATGTTGCTGCACAATTTGTGTGTGTCACATTTTTAAAGAAGTATTATATGTTGTTCAGTGGCATAGTGCCGTTTTGTAACACAGTCATGTAACTGTTTCTGTCAGTTGTTTTAAAAATGTTGTACATATGGAACTCCAGCATCACAACAATGCTTCTCCATAATGTCAATTCTTTTGAAACTCTGACAGAATATCTCCTCTCTGTCTTTCCACCGTCTCCCCTGTTTAGGCTACTGTCAGGCTCACTAAAAGTCATCCTCATTACTCCTGACAATTTGTCACTTTTAGGGCTCATTGTGCTTAGTACTAAGTTCAATTTAACCAACACAATTTTATTTTTACTTTTTCTTCCACTCTTTCCATGGTTGCTCTTAGCTGATCCGATTGAAAAGTACATTTCCACATCCAAAAACATTTGTAAGCATTTTGAGCCAGTATGTTTACACATCAAAACTTCAACATCACTATCTCGCTACTTTGTACTGTACAGTGTCATTGGTGGTTTTTGTAAATGCACGTACTGAAGCTGCTGAATGAATGTTTTACTACTGAATACAACTACTGATAACAAAACTGAGCGATAGTGAAAGGGATGACAACGTGCCAGCCTTTTGGGGGAAAAATAATAAAGTATGAGTCAGATTACACAGTACATGTGCTGCTTAGGAAACTGAATGGCTCCTTTTAATCTAGGCTGAACAATAAAACTCAAAACTCCTTGAAGTTCAAGAGATGTATAAATAATACGCAGCCGTACGTTAGTAGTTGTTGCTCAAGTTCCTCAAGATTTATCTAAACTGTTCCCAGGAAGATTTACAGCAGCATGCATTTAGCATTAGTTTAATGAGATATTGCATGGTACATTATGTCTAGGCTTTGCAGCACAATGTTCAGTTGACAACAATGCATGATAGTTCTAGATAAAACAGATGAGCTGCGGTTTTTGATTTACTAGCTTGTCAGAATCTCTCTGCTATGAAAGTCCACAACCGCTGTCAACAGTTGGGATCTTTAAAAAGAGCTTCAGATTTTTCATTTCAAATTGCTTGATGTTATAATGAGATCCAGAATTAACGGTAGGTTTCTCCGCTATTAGCTTATTCACCAGCATTGATTGACAGCGCTAAGACCCTCCGCCTGGCTCTATTTTCTGAGGCCTTTTTTACGCCACCAAAAGGTGCCAAATGTTGATCATTTGATCATTACCAGGTTGATAGAAAGATGTTGTGAATTATGGATGGCAAGTCAGTCAAATTGATAGGAAAATGATATTTGCTAATATACTATACATAGCAAAGAAACCTCCACAGCAATAGACATATATTACTGGTATCTGCATTTCATAGACATAGAAGAAGCATCAGTGCCAGTGACTGTAGATTGATGATAAAACATCTAAATCTCTGCTCTCCACAGTATAACAATAAACATAATGTAGTGGAGCATAAAGTACATGAGTAGCTGAGAGTTTTGAAGTATTTTCTGTCATGTTAGTATCTAATACTTTACTTTGATGAGGGAAAAAAAATGACTAATTTTAGTTAATACTTTCCACATGTGCTTGAGAAAGAGTATTGTTTTGATCATATCCCATGGAGTACAGACAGACAGATTTGCAGTTATTGTCAAAATGAAATGTAAAAACAAAACAAAAACATCAGAGAAGCTCCTCAAATTGTCTTCAGATTGTTTTAGCAACTAGTTTGGAGGTTGGTATTTTGACTTTGGTCTCATACGGAGAATTAGGCACGTGTGTTTTGCAAATCTGGAGGCTTGTAAAGTAGGAGTATAATATTTTCTGCGAGCTTATTTAACAGGTTTCTGTACCAGCGAAGTGAAACAAGTTTGTTTCTCCTAGACACAGAACATTTCCTGAAACTCGCTGCTGCATTTTTCTTTTTTTTGTTAGATTTTTAACTATGTCAAATGAAATAGGTTCACGTTAGGATAGGGGTTGTGATTTAGTTTCTTTTGATAATGTATTTATTGGTTAAGGCAGAGTGGAGAAGAAAGTGTGGAATATATAACAGCTCTAAAAGACACGTCAAATGGAAAGGAATAATTAATTTCTATGTGAAATGACATACTTAATACCTGCCTAAAAGTTTTTATTTTCAAAAAATACTTTTAATCAGACAAACATATCTCATTGGAAGACACATTCTAACTCAATGAACATGACTGATAGGTATTTGCTGGGTGATCAAGCACAGTGATACCAAAAGTCAATATATTGGCACTTTTGGCAGGAAATACAGGTGCAAAGACCTTCTTAAAGATTAAATCATCATCTCCACAAAGCTTGCCAGCAGAGGAAAACATGACATGCTCGAAAATCTCCTGGGAAGGTATTTGCACTGACTTTAACCTTTAAAACAAACTGAACCAACATCATCAGATGACAGTCCACAGAGAATATCCCCCAAACTCCTGAATGGGCTTGCTTAGCAACTCTCTGTAGAAATGTGATCGTACGTATTCATTGTACAGCTTTGGGAGATACATGTTTTCCTTCCACTCAATTTCCCATTCCTGTAAGGAGCACATGAACTAGTGACACCCACCTGGTGTCACTAGTAGTTCACCCACCTGGTGGGTGTCACTAGCTGCCTGCTGGAAGATCTTCAAGTCACCAGTTCAGCCCATACAGTTGGGTAGAACACATCATGGCCATAACATCCTTTTTTATTGTCATATCTAATTTTATGATTAATTAAAGCTGGGGTTTATTTGGGTGTAAAAGAGTTTTGCAGAGTGAAATCCACCCCTTGTGATTTTCACTTGTTGAATTGAATTGCTGAAATAAAATAACTTTTTTATTATAGATTCACCTGTATGAGCTGCTGAATTTTGTACAGGTATATTTTAAAATATGAATAAACAAATAAAATAAAAACAATCTTTGGATATTTTATGTTATGTATTTTCTTTCTCTTAATATATTTCCTGTACAATCAGAACACATAAAAAGTAATCATAGTCCAGTTTATTACTATTATTATTATTATTATTATTATAGAAGGTCAAACAATACTATCACACCCCACAATCACCCAGTGTTTGTGGGGTTCATATCACTGAAATAAAATTGCCCACATATTCACATACATTTAAATAAAATAAATTAGATGGGAAAATGTTAAATTAATGATGCACATGTCACTGAGGCAACATGGGTGGTCTGGTTTCCATTTGGTCACTGTGCCCAGCATAATTACTGTAAAAAAAAAATTTAAGAATATCAGGTCAGAAAAGTGAGCAGGTAGAGTTAATATTAGGAAATGATCTTCCAGCTGCTGCGAGTAAACACAGAACATCTAACATATCCCCCGCTGAGCAGTCGGACCGCAACAGAGCTCGGATGAGCTTGGTGCATGCAGACCATCGTTCTTTAGCCGGGGGACTAATTTCCAGACCTCCACTTGGGTTCTGGGTAAACAGCACCGCCCCGATGGTTGTTTGTTTTAAGTGTGGAACGATCCGTCGCACAGCGCCGGGCTCGATTGACACTGTCTGCTATCTGCTACTGCGGATTGCTCAGAATAACAAGGCTGCTCGCTAATTCCCGTCTATCGGGGCTTTCGCCGAAACACCGAGAGAGTAGGGTCCAAAAAAAAAAAAAAAAAATCCAACAGGGCAGGCAAGAACGCCGCGCCGCCGTTGTCCGCACCCCAGAATGGCTTCAGGAGATCTTTACGAGGTAGGATAAAAGCACGTCCACGGAAAACGCTCTGTAATATTGACGAATAATGGAATTAGGAAGTAAAGGGAAGGGCGTCACGTATGTAGAAAAAAAGCGGTGTCCTAAGCCCTTTAACAGGCGAAACTAACCCTCTTCACGCTTTACAAACACGGGATTGGCTTTTTTAAACGCTTCTACTTAAAGTCGCTCCTGGTATACTTTAGCATGATTCTTATCGGCTGTGGTAAATAGGATGTAATACAGGGACTGAACTCCTCAGTGTGTCGCCGAGTTGAAAGTCGTGGTAAAGTGACAGCAGCAGCGCTGAGCGTCCGGACGGGCTTGGTGAGTGATGGGCTCTCAAGGTGCGCATAAAACACACCGAAATGTGTTTTGTAATGGCAGCGTTTATTGGTTTGGTTGAGTGTGTGGCGATATCTGACAGAACAAGGAGACAGTTTATATTTGGCGAGCGCTGAAAAGTGGCTGGAGTGTGTGCGGCCGGCCGACGTCTGCGTTTGTGAAACAGTGACTCTCGCAGCGTGGAGTGGAAAAGAAAAGTTGCCCCCAAATCGGAAGGTCACGCTGCCCCTTCGTGCGCGGCAGCATCACTCTGGAAACGGTGCCAGAAAATGACCCGAAGTCCCTGGTACTTTAAGCCTCATTATCCTGTTGTGGTGTCAGATGTTGCAATACACGGAGATGAAGGTTTGATTACGCGATGACGTCCTGTTAAGACAAACAAGCATGGCTTTTCCATTGTTTATTAGCCTGTATGTGATGTGGTGCACATTGTTTAGACTTGCCTCAAAAAAGTCCAGCAGATAGCTGGGGCTCTTCCGATTCTCATGTAGATAATCTCTTAACTCCATAGAAAATACTGTTGGATGAGTTAAGGACAATAAATGTAATCAATAACACTAGGTCATAGTTTTCACCCTGCTATTTTTTAAAATGTGCATTTCAATGTGTGTTTCATGTATGAGACTGTAGAAAAATACCCACTTTGATTGTTCTCAGTTATGTGTACTTTGTCATCCACTTTTAATGTAGAGGAGATCAATTCAATTGTAGTTTATTTTGTGAAAAAATCTTTACCTCAGTGATGTGAACTGTACTTTTAATAGAACTTTTATAGTTCTATCGATCAAAACTAGACAGCTTCCTGTGCAACAAACACTGGTTTTGGTGGTTTTTGATAAGAAATGGGTATTATTTTCATTAGCTATACGAAGTGTGCTTTTTGTTTCTCAGTTTTTAAATGCATGATTTAACCAAATGCATGATTTAACTAATACACTCAAAACTAACTGAGGGAAGGTTTGGTTTGAGTTGTTTCTGTTCCAATATGATAACACAGCAGATGTTGTTTAGAATGAGAATAGTCTGGATGTGTATAGGTAGAAGACATATGCTTCGCACAATAAAGTATCTGGGTCACCAATAACATATTATTTTAATTTTAGAGCTTATTGAAAATGTAAAATGTTTATTTACCATTACATCTAAAATAATTTGGAATATGATGAAAATCCATAATCCAAAATTGAATTTATATAGATTAAGGACACAGAGTGAAGTACGGCATATCAAACTCTCATTTCTTGTAACTTTTATAATTATGGCTTTCAGTTAAGGAAAACTCAAAATTCAGTGTCTTAGACAATTTAAATATAATTGAAATGAACACAAATATTGAAATGAGTAACAAAAACATATCTAGCTTTCTCCCCATATAAAACTTTTTCAAGTGTGTCTTTATATTTAAATATATACAACTAATCCACATAAGTTATATTCCCTACCTGTCTGTCTGTTTATTATAATTTTATCGATTCTACAATATTTATCTATATTTTTCCCCTCATAAAGTATCGATTTATAATCCTCGAGTATCGATGCATTAAATCGTACTTTGAGTTCTATGTCAAATCCACATGATTTAAATGACGGCTAACATGTGACATTTTTACCCAGCTACACATGTACATTAAACTGTTATAATTAATGAAATAATGAAATTGAAAAAATTACACTATTTAATATATGTGAATAAGGCAAAAAGGTTATTTTTTCTTCATAACCAAATACACAAAGCCACACAATTAACATTTAAACAAAGCAAATGCATAACAGAAACATTTATTACACCATCAGTTCGATTAATTCAATCCAAGTCTATGGAACAGCCACAAAATGTTACCAAAATCACCCTGTCCGTCTAAAATCTTTCAGAAAATCTTAAAAATGTATCGTATCAAATTGTATCATATAATTTGCTGAATATCATGATATATATCATAGCATGAGCAGAATATCGCACAATGCATTGTATTGTGAGGTAAGTGTATCGCTGCAGCCCTACTGTCTATCTAGTTTTACTCTGTGTCTCAGTTTACTGCTGACAACACAGGGGTATTTGAGCCCAGGTTTAGATGCTGTTCTCACAAACATTAGTTCCAATGCTTACTTTTCCTTTAAGCACTTCTGGGAGAAGCAGTTTTGGAAATTCCTTGAGGGTAACTTCCACTTGTGTATTATTAGGCTAAAGATTTTTTTTCTTGCACTAAGAATGTGCCTAAAAGCCTGTGGTGCTTAGTAGCTGGTAAATGTTGTTTATTTTTATGGCTAGTAAAATACAGTGTCCATCCAAAATGTTGTGATTTATTTTTTTATTTGTTTGTGGGTTTGTAAAAATAATAATAATAAAAAAATTAATTAAAAACAGCTGCTGATTATTCCAGAGTTGAAGGAGCCCTTTGATTCGGGACCATACTTCTGTAAGTTTGACATCTTTCCTTCATTGAAGGCATCTGATTAAAATAAATGTGTCATTGGGAGGCTCGGGTAGGTCATGTTAAGAGGCTGAAGATATAATTCTTTTGCAGGTTCATTGGAGCACAGACATGTAAAATGTGTACTTATATTAACCCTTTTGCAATACTCACACACGTGTTTGTTAAATGCCTGTTTTAGTACTTAGCTAACTAATCCCACACTTATATCTGGCTCAACAGCTGCACACCACCTCACACTTCCTCTAATGCTGGATGTGTAAATTACCAGGTCAACTAGTTTCCCCTTGATGTTCTGAGATCAAATTAAAAAGTAGAGGTGACTGACTGAGCGTCCGGTGTGGCTGCCCCAAGATTGTTGACATTGCCATACTGTTCAAACCATAGAATTATTCAAATATTTGCTAGATTATTTTAGAGTTTTGTTTTTTTGGAGGGTTTGGGGGGGTTACCTTTCCTTGAAAGTTATGCGAGATACTAAATAGTTTTTAGTAATCCTGTTTCTGCATTTTGCATTCTGCATGTGTTCTATTGTTGGCTTGGGATCTGGTTTTGTGATATGCGAATATACATTTGACCTCAAACTCCCACTTTTTTCAGTCTGTAAACACAAAATGTATTATAATGTATTCCTTTTCCTCACGTATAGTAAATGTGCATGTTTTATTCCTCTGAAAAGCAATGGAATAAAATTGGAATGAGAAGATGAGACTTGGGGGGAAAAAAATCACAAATTTGGCATTAACCATCCACTTTCTTTACACCCTTGTCCCTTGGTGGGGTCAGGAGGGTTGCTGGTGCCTATCTCCAGCTAATGTTCCAGGTGAGGGGCGGAGTCACCTGGACAGGTCGCCAGTCTGTTGCAGGGCATCACAGAGACACACAGGACAAACAACCATGCACACACACCTAGGGACAATCTGGAGACAGGCCAATTAACCTGACAGTCATGTTTTTGGACTGTGGGAGAAAGCCAGAGAAAACCCACGCATGTACAGGGAGAACATGCAAACTCCATGCAGAAAGACCAGGGCTGGGAATCAAACCCAGAACCTTCTTGCTGCAAGGCAACAGCTCTACCAACTGCGCCACTGTGCAGAAGTAGGCCTGGGTGATATGGTCTAAAATCAATTTGACAACCTAGGTAATGATAAATGTACTTTAACATGTTTTATCAACCTCCCCATCTCTTTCACTTCTTGCTACAAACTGGATAGGTCACATGACACCAACCTACAGACTGTACATGTAGTGCAGCGTCGTAAAAGGACATGAGCATAGCCTATGTTAGCTGTGCTTTGCTTCATACAAAGGGTCTGAACCCCTGGCTATTGAGAAATGATTACTTTCTGGATGCATGGATGTGGTTGAAGTCTTATATTTTACCCAGTCACTAACATTTGTCTGTGGCTTATGACCAGATTGACACTATGAAGCTTACTGGAAATGTCCCGCACTATAAACAACCATCCTCCACTGCAAAGAGAGAAGTGCTTAGCCAAACAAAATTCCTCTTGGTGCCAATTCAATATTGTAAGTGTTGCAACACGGACTGAACAGCTTTGTTCACTTCTTCAAAAACTACATGCAGACTATAATCCTGCAACAGCACAGAAAATGAACCTTATTACTCATAACTTCTCTTTCTGTTTGCTGATTGGACTGGATACTGGAGGAATCCAATTCAGTGGGAGAAAGCCCAGATGAAGCATTGAAGAGAGATTAAAATTGAGCAGAGATTGACAATGGCCAAGCTAAGCCTACCTATGCACCTTTACACAGCCAAAGTGACAAATAAGACTTTTCTTTTTGTTTGTTACAAATTCCAGAAATACCGACATGGACAAGATGATGGGAGTCATTGTCAGAATTTTTGGTGTCAGTAATTTTGAGTTTACCATCAACGCTCAGAGCAGATAGTGTCCTTTGAACTAAGCCTTCTTTGTTGCACATTATGAAAGGCTTTTAGGTCTTTTTTAATTTGAAAGGTCCTTGTTTATAGCTATGACTCACCAGCAGAAGCTTGAATGACGCTGCTGTTGTCTTGTATCTTTTTCTACTTTAAGAAACAATTGCTGAAAAAGGCTTTAAAGTGTGTACAAACAGACTTCATAATTTCACTGTTGATACTTTATTACTCAGGTATGAGTTTGGTAAATTGTTTTGGTGAACGTATACTTTGACTTTAATGCAACATGTTTTGTATTTTCACTGTACAAACTGAATTCTGTCTTGCTACCTTTGAAGTGAGATTTTATTTCTGGCCTTGTCATGTGTTTTTCTTTACCATAACAAGGATTCATCACATTTTAATGTTTCATTATTATTACAAAGGAGCTTATCTGATAATGCCATAAACAAATGAACATTATAATGCATAATAATTGATTAACATGCAATGAGGCAAATGCATTTCCACTAAGCCAGTGGTGTCCATTTTCAGTTCTCGAGGGCCAGTTTCTTCCTCCAACAGAATGGATTTAAATGGTTGAATTGGCTCATCAACTCACCATTAGGTTCTGCAGAGGCCTGGCAAGGAAACATCCTTTGAATCAAATGTGTTGAACCAGAGAAAATATCTAGATTATATTTGCCCCAAGGACTGACATTGAACACCACTGCTGTAAGCCATTCATGTGAGACAGATCAGTGGCTGCTCATTTTTTCCCATAGTTGTGCTTAGAACCTCTTTACTTGTGAACTTTGCTTAAAAACATCCTCTAGCTTTGTCAGTGCGTCCTTGTTAAATTATGATATATATTTGAGCATTTTAAAGAAAGCACAATAATTTTTCAAAGTTTTCCACTCCTGCAGACTGTAGAAGGAACTTGGCTCTTACCTGATATGTCACATTTTCAGTTGTCGCCGAGATTTTCCACCAGACTACATTATGCTATAAAGTTCTTCTGAACAGCAACTCTGGGGGGTAAAGATGAAACCTAACTTTCCAAAAGTACTCCTGTGTGTGTGTGTTTGGTTTATCTTTGTTCCACATGGTTTATCTGAATGGTTGATGTTTGCTATTTGAGATGGCACTCATACATTTCATATTAATGTGACCTTTCAAGTCATCTGACAGGCAAGGAATAAGGTGGAATATTTTGTACAAGGACATCTTGAATTAATTGAACTCCTCATACGAGATTGGTAAGCTTTAACTTTAGGTCATTAGCTGTCTTTTTAGAGCTCTGTCATTACAACTGCTTCAATAAGATGTAATCAGATGGATGCAACTTAAAGACTGAAGGAACTGAGATTAGCCAGAATCTGAGAGATACATTATGGTTAAGAATTTGACTTCAACACTTTGTTGTCACTGCATGAAATTTGGAAAGAGTTCAATATTTGACTTGAGACGATATATCCAAATTCCATACCGAAGTGTCTCATGTAGATTTTTTTGTTTTCTATGTGGAGTACTCCATAAATGTCACTTGTGAATTTTTTAGCCCACTGTGAAGTGGCTCGATAAAACAAAACTTATTTCACAAAACATACGGAGAAAATATGAGATTTATTTTGTTTTGTCATTAAATAAATCTATTGGAACACCATTACGTCACGCCTTTTCGTAGAGCAGAGTGCCATGGCGAGCAGCAGTCATAGCAGTATTAAAATATGCATTACTTCATTTGTAAATGACTGTTTGGGTGGGTTCTCTGGTAGGATATTCCTATGACCACCACCATTATGCCTTTGCATACACATTTTTATATCCTCAATGTAGTACTGAGCAACAAACGTTATCCTAATATAAAGCCTTGTTAATTTTTATCTAGCACTCTGTATGGATACTATATTACATGTGCTGAGTTGTGCACTGCAACCCTAATAATCTTTCCAAAACCTGGTTGAAATGGTGCACTTTGTGACTAGTTTCAGTGCAGTCCAAATCTAGCATAAATAGGATTCTTCTAAATGTGATTTAACTTTGAAAGCTACAAAATTGACTTTTTGTAGCTTTATATCATAACGCAATGCCTCCATCTAAAACATACAAGGAGTATTGCTTTCACTCATTCATTCATGTTTGAGAAATCCTTGAATCTCCTGTGGCAGCCATTCAGAGATGCCTATAAACACCTACTTATACAATGTACCTCAGGTGGACCTCAGTCCTCAGACAAGTTTCCACCCCACAGAGCAGTCCTCCCCTGCAAGAACAGCAAGAAAGTAGCTCTCTCTCTCTCTCTCTCTCATGGTTGCACAAACAAAATGACAATCTCTTATTGCACCCAGACCTAGGAGTTCTTGTAGCTTTTTTCACACATATTTTGAACAGAACCTTTTTCTTGCATGGTGTCTGTAAACTAGTATATACAAATGCCATAGTTGGGGGAACCTTAAAAACTTCAGTTCTTGTGAGGTATGAAATGCCGTGGCAGGAAATAACTTTTGCTCTGGTTCTTGCCATCTCAAGTAAAAGTACTAGTTTCTGCTTTTGAGGAGCATGTTGGGGTTAAAACAGGTGGAGCAGCTCCATAAGGTCTAAAAGCACACTGCAGACTCATTTCCATTCTTAGACATGTGCTTGTATTCAGAATATAAATCAAAATTACAGAGTGATCAAGTAGGCATAACTTTATTCCTACTTGATCTGAAGAAAACGCACCATTAATCACAGCATTAGTCATCTCATTTGTTGAGTTCTGTGGCTCACAAAGCCAAAATCTTAAGCTAATAAACAAAAAAGCCTGTATCATCTCAACAATTTCTCTTTTTTGGTGGGTGGTGTAAATCAGATTTTCACAAGAAAAAAATAAAATTATATTTTGAATAATGGACCACAGCCAAAGTAAGTAGTAAGTACATAAAGTTTATTTATTAAGCTTTTTTCACTGACAAAAGTCACAAAGCACTGTTCAGCATAAATCACAATTAAATTGTACAAAGTTTAAAAACAAGCATTAGAAGAACAATAAAATCCTAACAAAGCTCTCCTTAATCCCATCTAATAAGTTCTTAACTGATTCAAACTGTTGTATTTTGTTAAACAATTTTAGGATTTTATCTAATAATTATAAAAATATTTTATTTTACCGCCGATCCTGCTGAAGCCCATATGCTATTAGTGTTGTTAATCCAAACCAGATTTATGACTTCCAATTTAGCCAGGTAGATATGACCAACATCCTGACATGCTCTGACTGGAAATTAAAAAAAGAAAACAAATCCAAATAAACCAGAGGAAGCTTTTAAAATTTGTCTTTGTGCTCATTGTGTTTTGTACGTGTACCTCTACCCAGTGGTAGAAGATTCTTCAGTGAAATGTTTTTCATTGTTTTATGACCAACGCCATCAAAAATGGCTTGATGGAGAATGGCTAAGAATTATTAGAACGACTACTTTTAGCATTTTTTTGCTAATGAGGATTTCAAGTAGCTTTTCAGTTTGTTTGCTTATTGGCCAAAATGAGAAATGCAACAGGTGACTCCCATGGTGCTTTCTGCTAATCGTTTGCACTATGTCTTTGCAGCAGGGGATACGGGTGTTTTTCTCAGTGTGAAGAAGAAATGATCATTTGTAAATTCTGACCTTTTCAATCCCCAGTATGGCCAAATATTGCTCTAACAAGTTACAAGGGACCATTTTTCTACAGATGCGAAATATTCAGAAAGCTTCTTATGCAGGCAGCCTCACAGTAGTATATTGTGGAAACATTAGAATTGTGTGTTTTCCTTCTCTTACTGTTTACATGTAAACAGTGATCAAGCTTAGTGACTGCAATTGTCTTTTACTTATGCTTTTGTTTGTTTTTGTTTTTGCAAAAAGGATCCATAGATTTTTTTTTTTCCACAAATAAGCATTTCAAAGTGCAGTGAGCATTTGTGGTCAGCTCCCCTGACTCTGTGCTTAGTGGAAACATATGCAGCCGCAGGATTTTCAGGTCTGTCTACCAGCTTTTCCAGCATTTGAAGAGATTTTACACACATTCTCAGTCTTCCCTTCAGATCTGACCACTTGACACTTCCTTGTTGTAAAGAACCATCTACACAGCATGATGCTGCCTCCATATTTTTGCTCTGGTGATTATGTGTGTTCTATTCCCACCACATAAAGTGTTTTTTCTTTTTATATAGATCAAAAAGATTAGTTTTTATTTCATCTGATCAATGTCTCCACTTCCACATATTTGCTGTGGCCAATCGCCAGATTGAATTGTTTTATTGCAGGTTTTCTTTTTGCATCTCTTTCCATTGAGACATTTGCTCCGTGCATGCAAATAGTTTTCATGTCATCACCTCTCAACTATCCCACCTGTGCATGGGAAGTAAATCTCTTCACAAAACTAAGATTATACTAAGATTAAATTACACACAGGCAAATTGTATTTGCTAGCTGGGTGACATCTGAAAGTAATTAGTAACACTGGATTATATTTAGAAATATCAAAGTAAAAGAGACTAAGTTCAAATACATGCCACACATTCCCATTAAAAATATATTTATATTTTCTATTAACTAATGGGTATCTGTTACTACATGGTGGTAATCTCGTATAATTTAAAACAAGGTACCAAAAGCAAAAACAGTTGCCTGGGTTCTTCACCAGGCAAATCTTTATGGCAGAGTGGCAGCCAGAAAGCCACTCGAGAAAACTCGTATCAAAGCTCCACTAGAGTTTGCCAAAAGGCACATGGGCAACTCCGAGGTCAAGTACAAGAAATCTTATTGGTCTGATGGGACCAACATGGAGCTTTTGACACATCAGATAAAACACTTGAGTTTGGTGGACACCAAACAATGCACATCAAACACACCATCCCCACTGTGACGCATAGTGATGGTACCATCATAATCTGAGGACGTTTCTCGACAGCAGGCCCTGCAGGCTTACAAGGACTTTATGTTTTCAATATTTTTGTGAAAATATTCGTACAGAAATATTGACAAACCTTTCCAAATTTTATTAAAAAGCAGAACAAATTGATTATAACTACCTAAAATAAAAGGCCAGTCATATACCTAATATTTTTTCTTGGTTGTAAAGGAAATAATATTTTGAGATCAGGCTTTGAGTCATGGAATATTTCACTACTGAACCAAGTTCAAACAACTCACAGTTGGGTAGTGGCAAGCATGAATCACCAGTCTTTGTACTGCTCGGACACATTGTCACTGATGAAACATTAAAATGTGTTAGAGTTTGATTGAATTGTTTCTCGTCTGTATTAAACAGATTACTGGCAAGTTCAAACTTCAATTTCTGAGATTCCCTGTCAGCAAATCAATTTGCATTCAGTACTAAGCTGAGGTTTTAAATTAACAAAAGCAGATCTGCCTCTGTATTTTCAGATTCTCTTTGTTTCTGGCTTTTCACTTGGTAGTTTAAATGTTCATCCAGGTTTCAGCTTGAAATGCTTCAAAGGGCAAACACTGGGATTGCAAGGCTTGACCTCATGCTGTCCAAATGGATTTGTAGTTTAGCTGAGGGGCCATTATGGAAAGTATGATACAATAAACTAGTCAAAACTGTAACGCTGCTGTCGAGAATTACATGTCTGTTACAATCTCTTAACTTTTCACAGAAGAATCATCAATATTTCTCATTGACAATATACTCATGTGGCTGACTTATATTGTCTTTGATTAGTACATCAGGTCAACTTGCTACTGGTCGTGCTAAACTTTAATTAACTGTGGCGATGAAAAAATACATTGTTTGACTTTCAATTTTGTTTTAGCACAACTCCTGTGTTTTCTTGTTGAATTGTTGATTAGATACACACTTATTCCTCTTTTCAACTCGCACAGTACGCTTCGTATTTTTTCCACAATAATTGACCATAGCTACTGTAGATATCAAAATGCATGACGTCAAGTACTAGGAAATTGGATACACAGAACAGTAGCAGTGAACACATTTTCTTCACGTAAGTCTAATGCAACACTGAAGTTGGCCATAATGACAGTTGCGTGATGTTTACGTTGATTACAATAGTTTTGCATGTAGGGAGAAGCTACTTCCTTTTCTCACAGGTTTCAGTGCTTGTTCAGTAGGGTAGTCTAATGCTTGTGGTTAGAAATGTGTTCAGCTGCACATGTAACCACACCTAAAAATTATGCCAGCTGTGTATGTTATGAGCCCCACACATCTATAGTGGACTTTTTGTAACCTTTTGATTTGAAGTGAGATTTGCAGGTGAGATTTGTTAACACCAATAATTCCAGCCACACTTCACAAATAGATTCTATTTGAACTTTTTCTAAACCTTTCTTCCAAAGTGTGGGACGCTTTGTTTATGAACATTACTTTGTTAGGCTTCTGTGTGACATTGGAACTTTTGCTACTGGAGTTCTTGGTTTTTCCATATTTTGTCAATAAAACTGTTTACTGCTTTTACTGTGCACAAAGCATCTGAAAGCATAAAGTATTATTACATGCAAGTCGCATTTGAATAAAATAATAGACTGAAAAATGTCACCACAGGAATGGAAATTGTGCTTTTGGTTTTATCATGCAAGTTGGTGTAGGAAATAATGCAGAGATTTCAGAAAATCAATTCATCTAAACATCAAATTTGGGATGCAAATACTATGCATTTATTCAAGAGAATGAATAGAGAATGAGATCTGTAATCCAAAACCTTCCCCGGGTGCTAAAGACTAAGCCTCACAAAAGAGAAGCATAAGAGAAGCCAGTGTTTGCCATATCAGTTAGGAATCAAAATGCAGAGTATGCTGAGTTATGTCCAGAGACAGTCTGACACATTTTAGCAGGTTTAACATGAAGACGGGTACAGTGAATTCTATAATCTGGAACAGTGTTCAGGAAAGGTTGTGCCAAACATTTATATATAGGTAATCTCATGGTGTACCTTGAGTTTGGCTACCAGTCTCAAGGTGATACCATGGTTTAAAAAAACATGTACAGTTTTCACAATATGATTGTTTTTATTCAAACAATTCAATTCCGTTCAAAACCAAATAAACCGCACATGACGCTAACATGTTTGGTCCTAAAGTTTGTGGTGTACAGCCAGACAGCAGAAGCAGCACACTACACACAAATCAATTTCACTCACCAACACTTAGATGTCAGTCAGAAAATCTTGCAAAACCTCTTGAGGCCAAACGTGACTTCAGAGTAAACAAATATGGCGGACTAAGCAAATGTGATAGTTCATGGACTATATTTAACAGAGAAAAGGCAATAAAAGATGTCTCCAATGTCCACTGGATACTCTGGTGCACCATGGAAGTTATTTTAGCTTCGCTCCACATAAAGGACTCCACATTAATACACACCAGTCATAGTCAATGAGAACTTTACACTGTCTCTGCATAACTGCCATACGCAACACCTTCACATCACCATCCATCTAAATTAGAATAGACCTGTTCTGGCCAGACACCAGAACAGGTCCGGAGTTGATCTTCAAAAATCACACCACTCCAACAGGAAAATGCTGTACATCATCCATATTTTCAAAATAGTTCACAAAGACAGACTACGTCTGCTCAAAATACTAGCCACATTAACAAAAATATGGGTACATTTGTACTGTCAGCCTCTATTACTTATGGCTATGCATACTCACAAAAGTATATAATTCTGAAACCTATTAAGTCAAATTCTCTTGCTCAATTCAGTGTAGAAGTGTCAGAACACATGAAGTTGTCACTTTGAAAGTTGAGAACTGCAGTATTTTATGATGACGCTCATCCTTTTTATCACTGGTTATTGTACAATCTCTCGTTTCCCACACATGCGTCTTGGAGGACCTCTGAAGTTTGCAGAGGAGAGGAGTCTCACATACTGTAAATTAGAGCAGATCCGTTCATGATCACCTTATCAGTAAAGTGTGCAGAACAGAGACACATGCAGTGTAATTCCAGGCTTAGAATATGTTTAAACCTTCAAACTTATACATTCATGATAAACAACCAGATTATGATTTTTCAATACCTAATCTTTTTGGTTCTGTTGGTACATTTAGCCAATCATACACTAATCTGCACACAAGAACTTTAGCATCACTTTTTGAATACAATGAAACCTCAAAATATAAATCACATGTTGTTGAACAGACAATTACTATCTTGAAAAATTGTATCTGGAAACAAGTCAACTCATTAAAAATATTAAAACAATTCCTTCCCAATCCCATAGCATACCCAGCATCCAGTCTCTATATAACAAGCAATAGATGATGAAATATTAATGAAACACAAAGAATAAACACAATGCGCACTGTGCATGTGGGACATCCACCTGTTTGACATGAATACAGTTGAGATGTTGTTTTAATCTTTTTTTTAAAGGAAAAATGCTATTTGATTAAAAAATCAGGGAATATATCAAGATCCCATCCTACATTTTGCACTGGAACCATAAACAGTCATTTATAAAGAAACAGCTTTCTAGAAACATCCAGCTGCCTGCATTGACGTTGGACAAAATGACTTGGCTCATTAATTCATTCCAAAGGTACTCAATCAAGTTTAAGTCAGGGCTTTGTGCAAGCCACTCAATTTCCCAAATCTGTTCATCCATATCTCTGTGGAGCTTGATTTGTTTACTGGTGTGCAGTTATGTTAGAGCTAAAATACAATAATATTCACACATATGAGCTTTAATAAAGATGGTGTTTTGCTCTCTGTGATACTTTTTGTTTTAATCTTGTATGACACAACTTTAAAAAACAGAGGTAGGAGACATGTATACTCTAAGGTGGCATCACATCAGACAGCAGATGTGAGCTTTTGCTGAGCTTTACCAAACTAGAGCCTTTTGTAGTCTGTTAACATGTTAGCTAACGGCTGATAAGCATTCTGCTAGTTTGTTAGATCAACCAAATAGTCCATTCATGAACCCATTATCTAAACCCGCTTATCCTGGCAGGGTTGAGTGGGGGCCTTTTCATGAAGGTCTCTGGGAGGTTGGAGGGCATGTGAGCCCTCTTAGAGTTCAAAGAGGTTTATTCTCCAGATAAGTGACAAAACAAAGGTAGTGACAGCTGAAACAAAGACCCATGTAAGCTCTGTGGTACATTTAGGACCACTAACTATCCTAGAAAAATGCTTTTTAACTGTGGGATGAAGCTGGAGTACCTTGAAAAAAGCCCCACATGAACAAGATGAGCACACAGGAATTTAAATCTGTAATTTTCTTGCTTGTTGGGTGACAGTGCTAACCACAAGAGCTCCAGCAGTTCTTGGTGTGGTTTCTCATGCTGTTATGATTTTTCTTGTGCATCAGATCTAAGCTAAAGGATTTCTTAAAGCTTCGAAGAATATCTCAGGAATGACTCCAATTTACACCATGAATTTGAAAGGATGCCAGATAAAGATGTGTGAGATCTCTAGCGATTCCTTGCTTAAAGCAGAAAATAAATGGTTGAAAATATATAGCACCTCTTTAAGCAGTAATTGCTTATCACTCTAAATATCGCATCTATTAGATTATGGCGATCTTGGTCCTAACTGCAGAGAAAGGATAGGCTTTGATCATGACAGAAATTAGCTCAGAATATTTTCCCAAGAGAAGGATGAAAAGATTATTTGGCCTGAGAAGGAAAAATTAATTATTGGACAGCCACACAGAATTTCTTTCGAGTCTAAATTAAAGAATATAAAAATCTGATATGGTGACAAAAAAGTAATAATAACCAGCCTGGTAAATGCTGAAAATTAATTAGATAATTGCTAAGAATATTGACATATTTTTAACATAATTAAAAAATCTCTCATTCGCCATGTTTTAAGGTGTACACACTGAAGGTTAGCCTGCTTCTAATTAAGGGTAACCATACTAAAACTGACCATTGGTAATATTTTTTTATTAAATATATAAGTAACCTTCTAGTTGTGAACTATGTTTTCAGCATTGTTTACCTTGCCATTCTCAGGAAAAGCTTCTTGTAGGGACTATCTGAGCAGCGAGAACCCATTGTAGGGGGTAGTCAGTCAAGCTATGATGAGCTGTCACAGCAGCGTATCCATCTATCTCAGATGTCTGGTGAAACATCAAGTGGAAAAATAGGTGTCTGTAGTGATTCTCCATTCGTTTGCTTCCTGTTTCTGAAAAAAATAAAAAAATCAGCAAATACTGACCTAGTTACTGCTGTAACTATAGTTCCCTCATGATAAGTGTGATGGGTTTGGACAGACATTGCTCTTTTTTTTTAATTGTTTTTCAACTATTACGCCCTCTTCAGATTACATGGGGCTACATGGTATTGATTTATACCTGGAGAGTTTGGTAGGTGTAATTTGGGGCATGAGATAAATTGCTTCACATAAAAGCATTTTAAACATTCCATAAATGTAGAATCAACCATAAAATGACTGTACTCTTACAGTAACATAACATAATTAACATGTCATCTCTGAAGGTTGCGTCTGTTAGGATTTTGCCAAGCACATGTTGGTCTTATCAGTTCTGAGCAGGGGAATCAGCAAGCTGCACACTTTACAGCAGAATAGCTGATCTAAATGTCTGCAAATGGAGTAGAAGAGATGGAGTTCAATATGTGTCGCCTTCACTCATTCACATACTCTACAAAATCCAGTCGGCTCTGGTTCTGTATCAATTCTTCTGCCTTTTTTTTGTTTTATCAGAAGACTGCTGGTAGATTTTTTCTGAGAAGTCTTGCTGCAGTGAAAGTCTGCAAAGATTTGATTAGCTAGGTCTCTTGAATAATGTTTTGCTCTGGTGGCACTAATGTACCTAATGCATTTTTAAGGTGCACCCAAATTTTCATCTGCTTTACATTTAACATTGAAGTTTTACAGGTTCTCCCCTTCCTGTCCAATCAGGAAATGGGGGATGCTTTTTTATTTATTTAACAATGTAGGAAACATAAAGTGTCCTTACCCTGCCCAATAAATATCCTCATACACGAACGAGGTAAATATAATGCAACAAAAACATGTGTAATACCATTTTGGTAATTGTTTTTAGCGGGTCGTGCCCAATTGAGGGAGAACCAATGGAAAATGTATAAAACACAAGCAGATGAGAAAATGGATACATAGAAATTCCAGCTGAAGAGGATAGAGAAGTAGAGCTTCTTCAGCTACAGCTTAGACTGTCATAAAGTGAACTGCTGTAGTGATCGTTGCATCCAGCAGGCCCATAGTGAGAGAAAGTCAGGGGATCTCCACTTATCCTTCTCTGGCCCTGTGGGTCGATGCACATTTATGGGTCGGCCCGGAGCGGTCATAATTTAACCAAAACGTATGTTGAAAATAATTTTTTAATTGATATTCTTGGAAAAACGTCCAATAAAGTCTCTCAGCCCTCATTTGTATGCTTTTTCTAACTGGTGCCATGGTTCGTTCTGGATTCTTTCCGCTACTCTTCATTTCAAAGTGCTGATGTTTGTGTTGCATGTAGTTCTCTGAGGTCTTTTCTGGTGAAATTCTGCTGTAAAATGCTCTGTTACTTGTGGTCTGACATTAGAGAAATGATAGTGCCTCAAGGCTTTTCTGGGCTCCAGTGTGCTCACTTATCTTTCCTTTTCAGAGGGCTAGCTCTTATCTTGAACTTGGCAGATGTTGCAAAATGTACCTCAAAATTTTGTCACTCATAATGGAGTACAGCAGAACGCTTGTCTGCGTTTGAAGGGTTTTAGTAGATTTGTAATTTTAAGATGGTTTTACTGGTATTTAAGCTGTTTGTAAGCAAAAAAAGGTGCAAAGATCAGATCCCAGAACATGCCCTGTGTAATGTAACGTGATTAAATGGGGGGCTACTTCCTCCCTTTCTGGTGGGTTTGGTGGGGATAAAATATGTTAACAACATAGCAACTTTGATAAAAACAGTTTTAAAGTCTGCTTGTTTCAGATTTGATATGCTTGTACCACCTTTTGCAGGGAATGATGTTATAATGGAGTCAGTAAAAAAGGTGATTTTATATTCTTACATTCAGAGTTTTTTTTTCTTCTAAGGATGGAAAGGTGCAACAAATGATGCTCAGAGCTGTTTTTATTATTCTTCGTATTGCTTTCCGCTTCATAGCCGAGCGGCCAGCTTTGCATAGCTACGCAGATGTCATCTCAGTCTTCAGTGGTGGATTGGTAAAAGCTCAGCAGGTTTAACTGTTTCTTTGCTGCACCCTGATGTGCCACTTACAGTAAATCACTGCCATCGCCTTTGGTTCCCCCAGACAGTGTCTGTGACGTGTGTCCTCCAGGAACCTGAAAAATGACGCTCTCTCCTCACAGCTTCTGTTCATATGAAGCCAGACAACATCCTGCCTTTGTCTCCTAAAGTCAACCTATATCTATTTGGCTTTGCTGGTGTTGAGCAGCAGGTATGGAGTGCTACTGTGCCAGTTCCTGAACCTCCTTCATGTGTGCAGAGTCATCCCCTCCAGTAATAAGTCGCTCCACTCTAGTGTCATCTTGGAATTTAACTCTCTCAGATGTATCAAGCATCAAGGTGAGGAAGCAAAGTGGGCTTGCTTTACCGGGTCATGGGTAGCTGGTGAGGAAGTCTCTAATCCAAGCTTAGATGAGAATAAAGGGTTATTACGTGTCAATTCGTAAAAAAGTATCCTGATGTAGTTCTCTTTGTGTTTTTAATTAACCACTCAGTTCATAAGTGTGCCTGGATTCTCCGTATACAGGCTGGGTTAGACCAAGTTTAGGCAGACCTTATAACGAAGTGAGTGTCACAGATTCAGTGGTTCATCGATCTGACTCTCTTCATTTATCAGCGTCTGTCACAATACCCAATAACTCCTTTCGTTACACCATAAAATTGACATGCCTTACACAAAGGAACATAGACTTGCTGTGGGTTTGCCTGGTGGAGAATGTTCACGCTATTTATATGCGTTGTCTGTGTTTTTATTGTCTATTTGGGTAATTGCTACACATTAGCTAGCATCAAGGATTACCAGCACTTTTTGGCCTTTCTTGTTTGTCAGCTTAATCACCAAAGTTCCTCAGAATAATGCTTTTGCTTTTACTTTTGCTTTTGCCTTTATGACTAAAGCGGTAGCTATGCTACCAGAGTTTTTAACCTTCCAGAAGCAGCTCACCATTGGTTCTAATGATAGTTCTGTCCCCCTCTGCGAGGCAGTGCAGGGGCAGATTGCCTGTCTCTGCAGTGATCTCCGAGCTATTTTCATCTTGGCAAGATGAAAATAGTTTAGTTTCAATGTACTCATTTGTGTCATAATCCATACAAAGAATTAATTTTTTTGCATCAGTCATTGAAATATTAAATACTTTGATAACCCTTTGCTGTTTTCCAAAGAAGTTGCTGTTGTTGCCAGCCTAATATTAGCACCATGTGGTGGAAAATGTAGTTTTCATGCACACATGAGCTTGAATGGTTGATGAAATATTTTAGCCAGCCTTTTCTTGCATCCAACCCTAACGTGCTTTATCTGTGCTCCCCTCAGGTGGAGCGGATTGTGGACAAGAGGCGAAACAAGAAGGGCAAGTGGGAGTACCTGATCAGATGGAAAGGTTACGGGCGTAAGGAGGACACCTGGGAACCGGAGCATCACCTGCTGCACTGCGAGGAATTCATCGACCAGTTCAACAGCTCAAGATGGCATTCACACAAACGACCCAAGATCCCAAAAAACCATGGAGAGCCGCTCACAACCAGCCAGCACTCAGCTACAGAAAACTCCCGGGTGCGGTCTGAAGCCCGTAAGAAGAAAAGGACTAGCGGTCCAGCCGTGGGGATGAGAGTTGGACCCGTTTTAGGAATTGGAAGTGGAGGGTCGGGACTCTCACATAAACAGAAGAAAGTAGGTGCTGGAGCTGGGAAACCTCCTCTGGGGGAGAGAATGAGCAAAACCATGACATACAAGGCTCATCCATCAAGTGGGCCTCACTGTGTTGCCCTGTTGAGGATTCCTCATAATGGACTTCAGAACGGAGAGATGGAGCCTCTTGTGTATAGCACAGCACCAAGGTCACATAGACTCCCTTCAGATAGGGGGGAAACAGAACTAGGACAAAAAGATACCACTGGATCACAGTTCACTACTGAACTAGGTAAGATGTTAACTGAGCAAACTATATGGTAAGCCCAGATAAGATTATAGTACATTAAAAAAGAAAGTTGATTTGTGACAGGTTTCACAAAAGAGTCCACAACACAAACACAACCCTACTGGTGGTTAATGCAAAGAAAATGAAAAACTTTTTGCCTGTAAAGTAGAGATGTCATCGTCAGTGGTTAGTGTCCTGCATGATAGAGACGTTTCCCTTGTTCAAGACGCCTGAAGGAAGCTGATGGTTCATTTCCAGGTCTCTCCGGAGCTCGACAGCATGCCGAGTCATATGAATTAGATGTGTGGTAGCAGGAAACATTTAAGATGTGCAGAGAAACCCGCTCTTGAAGAATGGAATTGGATAGCATTTATATAAATATATAGCTCAATTGTAGATTTTTAAATGTTCACATTAGCTTCAACCGCTTATTGTTTTCTATATGGGAATTTATGCTAAAAATGGGTTCAGTAAATGTTAGCCAAGTAAAAAACTGTCCTAAATCACTTTTAGTAAAATTGTGTTTTTGAAATGTCATTCTTTTTTTACACATTTTTACCTAATCTTACATAAAACATAAATTCAAATTATTAGTTTTTTTCCTGAACTTGACCTTCTCCAGGAAAATAAAATAGTTAAGCTCTGTACTTTGACAAATTACACCTAGGAAAGATTGTGGCAGAAATATTAACCATCCTTTATTGCTGCTGCTGGTTTTTCGTTTTATGTCACAGTTCATCATCCCCCTGTCATTAATGATGTACAAAACACAGGTGGGTGTAATATTGACACCAATTACATTCAAAGATATGGCTATATTTGAATTCACAGGCTTTTAAAATTTCCTGGGAAAGAACTGGTGCACAGAAAGAAGATATATATTCACCATGATACATTCAGAAAATTATGAGAGGATATGTGAGCACTGATGCCTGTTGGTAGTATACTAAGGGTTAAACCCCCACGGTGATCCTGGTGGAGCTGCAGAAATTCACAGCTTAGGCGTGAGAACCTGTCAACAGGACAACTATGCAGCTCACAAATCTGGTCGTTAAGGAATAGTGGCAAGAAGAAAGCCAGCGTTGAAAGAAAACATAAAAAGTCCAACTTGGAGTTTGTCACAAACTATGTGGAGAACACAACTGGAAGAAGGTGGTCTTCTGAAAGGACACCGAAATTTGGACATTAGAGTCCACATGCAAAACGGAAAAGAAAAGTAACTCTCCATAGCAGCCTAAATACACCAACCCAACAGTAAAACAACAGCATCAGACATAAGTTTGATACTGAGGGGGAAAGCTGGTAAGAATGTAAGAATGTGGACAGAGTTAAAATACAAACAAGTCCAGAAAGAAACCCATAGCAGGCTCCAGAAGAGTCGAAGCTGTATGACATACCTTTCTGCTGCAAGCTTTATGATTTGAACGAAGCTTTACTGCTGTTCTGGAGTTTTTTTTATCCCTTTAACTGTATTGCTGAGTATTTTTTCACAAAAAAGTATCGAGCACAGGCTGCTTTCTCTGAATGGTCCAGAAGCATGGTAAAACGTTGCCAGCTAATTTAACTTGGGGGATATGCAACATTATTTCTTGGGTTTCTTGAATTAATGTCATTTTTATTATTTTGTTTCTAACTGTTGGGACACAAACAAATATTTTAACCCTTGGAAGAATTTCCCTCTAAGCATTTTCATGCCTTCAAGTCTCAATAAAAGGCTTTGCAGAACTGTTTTTAGCTCTGTTGCTTAAAAGTTGACAAAGTCAATACTTTTCACAAATCTAATATGAAGAAAACTTTAGCATTTATATGTATCCAAGTTATTAATCTCATCCCATCTATTTGAATCCAACTACATGGCATGAACGTCCACATAGGCTTAAATGCTCTGAGTAGCCTGATCGATAAAGAAGCTGAAAATAAGGTTATTGTTTAAAAATCCTTTAAGTATCACATATTTTCCTCCAATTATTGCGATTTAAAGCTGACATTTCTAAAACGCTTTTTTTTTCTCTTTGACAGAGTTTTCCTGTTCCATGATAATCGATGTACTCTATGATAAAGCTTAGTGCTGAATACTTTAGCAGCCTCACATTTATAATGTAGAGCTGTGGTTTTACACACTGGGGCTTGTTAAAGCTCCCAATGAGAGGAGATAACACCTTTTGAATTTCAGTCTTGGGTCACAGTCCAGGGTCTGATCCATGATAGTTAATCATTACTGCTGCTCTGACCAAGTCTTTTTTTTATTTAGCAAAAACTCTGTATCAACAGGAATTCTTCTGTTGTTTTTTTATTATTTGTATTGATGTGTAAAGACAATTTGTTATCTTTCTATTTCTTGGTGCTACATTGGTTTGCAGCTGCTTTAACTTTGAAAACAAATAAATAAAGTGAAAACCATTGGATTTTGGGGGGGGAAATGACTAAGGTAGTTAATTTCCCAATTAGTGAGATTTCCCCTCCAGGCCCATCGTTAACCAAAAATGTATATAGGAAAAAACAGCAGTTCAGGCATTTACCATCTTGCTTATTTCCCCTTTTAATCATGGAATCATAGCATTAGTATAACTGTCAGCTGAATAAATTTTCTCTTCAAGGAAGCTTAAGAGGTCTCCTTTAAGATCAAATAGTTTCCATATCGTTACTCACCAGAATGGGAACTTAAACATGCTTTACAAAGATAAATATTTTATCTGTCAGATGTTTATCCATTTAACATTGTATTTATGCTAACAACAGGTTCGCATTATTGTCTTGTCTTATAGCAATCTGTCACTCTGACAGCCACTATACATCCTAATCTCCTAATCCTCAGCAGAATACTTCACTCATCTCATTCAACAACCTCAGCTCCGCTCATTAATCCAATGCAGTATGTAAACATTGCCACACTGTATATATTTAGTTGCCAATACTTGACACAAACGTTCCAAATCTTTAAAATCACAACAGATGTTTATTATCAGAAATGAGAATAGACATTAACATATTTATTAAAAAGAGCATGTTTATGGAGAATGTTCATTATTTTCCTTATTGTTTTTATAGGGACTTTTCTCACCCAGTCTTTGTCCAGAATCTCATAAGTTCTCAAAACTTTGCAGCTTCAAAATAAATTCTCGTGGGCAATAAAATCTCATTGGTCTTGTTTCAAAAATTAAATTCACAAAAGTACATTATTCACTTTTAAGACTCTTCTGGAGGCACGCTACTTTTGCCACAAATTATCGAGGGACCAGATGAACACAACCATTTCCTTAACAGTGCTGTCAATTTTCAAAATATTCTTAAAGGACTTCAGAGGTGAAATCAAATTATTGTTTCTCATAAAAAAACGGTCTGTCAAAAAACATGCTTTTTAAAGCCATCCTTCTGAATGTTGGATGAATTGGCAGTGCAGTGAAAAGGCCTCACCGCATGGGTTGTGAAGGAAGTGGTGTTTTGTTTTTTTTCTGAGTGACTTTTGCTCTTGTGCTATTGTGTACTCCCACATCATGTCAAGATGTTCTTGGATAAGACATGTATTCCTTGCTAAACTTGTTCTTTGTTTTGTTTTTGTTTTTTTTATGTCATAAGCTGAGGTTGTGCTTTTGATGGAAAACCTCTGCTCAGTGTGACTGCGCTACAAATCAAGGTTGCAACTCTTAAATATTAATGAAATCAGGCTGGAATTCACTGAAGTCCACCATGAAACCTCAGAGAATGAAATGAGAAAAAGCCTTCAGATGATGCAGATGTGCTATGAAGTTCATTCAGAAGTGACTCAGTTTCCTCCCAAGCTCTTACATAATGTTAGACTGAAGCCGAATTGCCCAGATGTTGCGTTTTTGAGACACAATGAGATCTATGTTATGAACAAGAAAATTAAAGAGAATCATAATGGAGCTGAAGGGATAAGAAATATCATATAAAATTGGATGATTCTGTTCAACATTTACATTAAAATATAGGACACCATGCAACACCTGTGTGTTCGTCTAACACATTTGGACTTATGAACATTTAATATCTATTTCAACAGCAATAATAAAAAAAATTAACTTAAGCAAGCAAAGAAAAATGAAAATGTTAATGAAATTTAAAAGAAACTCAATAAATTACAACTGCTCCACATGTATTCCCACTTAGAGTAACTGAAATTACACACAATGTTATCACATCAGGTGCATGTGATTAAATGGTCTGTATTAAATATTTTGAAGGAAATTTACTTTATTGTAGACATTTTGTTGATGGTGTGCTCCTGACTGTTTTAAGTGAGAGTGAAAAGCATGGTGGGACACAATGAGATATCGCAAAGACCAGGACTTCTAGAATTATGATCTTTGGATAGATGAGACTGAATTATTTGCACAACAGGACTGAGTGCTTTTTGTGTAAACAAGCATAGCTCAAAATATGCCAGTATTCCACCAAGGGTTGGCTGGGAATATAGAAAGGCAGAGAACTGTGTGGAGTTGAACCCCAGATCTTGATTTAAAGGAGATGCCATGGGGAGACTTGAACCAAGCTATAAACTCAAAAGATCTCTTAAACATCTCACAGCTAAGAGTGAGGAGTGGGACACTCTTTTCTAAGACTAATGGTAGAGACTGTAGGTCCCTATAAGAAGCATCTCATTGAAGTTATTTCAACCAACTATATTACACACTATATCTTTTGTCCCGGTTAGAAAACACACTTGGTGGTTGATGGCTCTCTTAGCAGCAATCCCTCTTCCTAAAGAAGCATGAAGCGACAGTGGACGGTTTATTGCATTGTGTCATTACTTTGTTGGAATACATCATTGTGAGTGTGCAGGTGCTGACAGTTTCTATGTTAAAGACAAGTTTGAAGCAGGAGTAGCTCCTTATGTGACTTCATCTAGGAGAGACGCAGTTAAATACATAGAGGCTGATCCAGAAGTAAAATACATGTCATGAAAAGACAGTTACTCTCAGCAAAACGCCTTCACTTCCTTTGTCTAAGAGACAAACTCAACACAGGGTGAAGTAAAGTTCAGTAGAAAAACAAATGGTCAGTTTTTGTCCTTAAAACTGCAGGTTCAGATAACAATTATTCTTTTTTTTCTCAACACAAATCTAATTTCTGCTCCAGCGTAGATGTGCAAGCAATTTTTTTTTGTTTCAAAAAAATTAATCTGTAAACAGTTTTTTCCCCCCACCAATTTGAATGTTTTTGACAAAAATCACACGAACAGAGCTGAAGTCACACTGAGCTGCAAAAAAGAGAAAATTGAGTTTAATCATAAGTTGTCAAATACAAACTCCCTGAGAAAGAAATACAAGTGATCTTTTCTGTCATCCCTCATCCGTCTCAGGCTCCCCTCTCGCCAACGGGAAGATGCATCTGCACAGCTCAGTAAAGAGGAAGTTGGCGGAGGAGAAAGGCTACGTGTTTGACAAGCGGCTCAGGTACAACGTGCGACAGAACGAGAGCAACTGTCGATTCAGAGACATTGTGGTCAGGAAGGAGGAGGGCTTTACGCATGTCCTTCTCTCCAGCCAAACCACAGACAACAATGCTCTAACGCCAGAGGTGAGAGGAAAACCTGCCAACACTTTCTTCCTTTTTCATTTGTCTTATCCCTCTTGGGGGTATTGTTCAATGTTGTATTGGTAAATAAAGTTCAAGGCAACTTTTAGATGACTCACATTTAGCACTGGGTTGCATTTAGGAATAATTGCTACGCTGTTATGTAAGCTTATCTCTGCAGCACCATTCCTACATTAGGCTGTTCAAGGATAATGAATCGGAGAATTGCAGTAAAAATAAGAAATGTGTAGAAAAGCTAATCAGTGCCATATATTACAAAAGAGATTTCTATATGTTGAATTTTTTTTCCACATTTTGCCAGATTGCATCCCTAAACTTAAATGTATTTCATTGAAAATGTACTTGGAAGACCGTCACAAAGTATTGCATTTCTGTGAAATAGCTGAAAGCTTCTCCTTTTGCAGATAAAAATCTAAAAAGTGTGGCACAGTTGCATTCCTCCCTCTCCGCTCCGATAGCCCTCCCTAAATCAAACCTAGTCCAGTCAATCACATTCCTGAACAGACACCACCTGTGTGTAGTTAGTATGAATTCAGTTGTTCTCTCCGGACCTCAGATCTGTGCCAGAGAATATTCATAAACAAACCAACATAGAGAATACCAAAGAGAATAAAGTTGGAAAGTCATTTATCCTGTAAAATCCCTTAAGACGTGGCCACCCACATGAAACGAGGCGCGAACAATAATCAAGAAGCTCATAGTGACTTTCAAGTAGTTGCAGAGATTCACAGCTGAGGTGGGAGCATCTGCAAATCTAAGCAGTGCGAGTTATTTTTTTTGCAAGGCACCATAACCACTCCAACTGAGCTTTTTAGGTGCCAGATCGGGGAACAGCAGTTTTGTGTGACATCTGCCCAGTGTGATGGTGTCAGCTGCATAAAGCTGCCATTAGCGTACTTCTGGAAAAAATGTCTTCTGCCTCCTGCCAAAGCCAGCTTCGAAAAGTTTGCTATGAGGGCTACAGGCCATTTAATCCAGAGTTCAGCCATCTGTTTTCACAGAGGCAAGATGATACTTGAGCAAGTGAAAAGACTACGCTGGTGATTCAAAGAGGAAAGAAGCTCTCAATTGCCTTTTGAGAGAAGTGCAGACCCTAAAGAAGATTTCCAGTGTTTCAACTGATCTGTTCAATGCTGCACAAACAGGACCACTCTGATTACAAAGGTATATGTTGTTGTTTTTTTTTGTGCAAATTTCCTCAGTGCACAAGCATCTTTTAAAGCAACAAATATATTTTTTGGCAAGGACTGAATGCATTGCACCCACTGGTAGCAGGGTCTCCCTATTTTTAGAAGCATTTCTGATTAGGTCTGGTGTACCAGCTGTGTTCTCTCTACAGGCATAAAAGATGCAAAATCTGCACCAAGCTGCGTTCGCCGGTATTTTCATAGTCTCCTCGATCACCTGCTGACGCTACGTCAGTTAAACTCCCTTCACAAAATCAACCTGGAGCGACTGTTTGAACAGTACAACCTGCCTCCAGAGGTTTCTCTCCGACTTGATCTGGTGTCAAATAAAGAAATGACTCTCAACACTCTGAGCACAGAAGTTGCGCTGAGGATAAATTCTCTCAATGAAACGGCTTTCAGTTCTACAAACTGAATTGTCAGTGGCGGTGAAAGTAAAAAAAACAAAACGATGAGTAGCAATTCAGGATGTCAGGTAACGGCTTTCTTCTCAGCTGCTGCACGTGTTGTAAACTGGCTGCCTGCAGGATTCCACCAATGTGAGATTGGATGCTTATTTCCACAATCAGTCAGCAACAAGCTGCTGCATTTCCTGTGGATTGATTAAGTTACGTGTTTTCTAGCCACATGCCAGCAACTCTTAAGTTGTCGTGGGGTTTTTGATTTGGGGAAATGTTTTACGGCAAAAGTTTACACATACCAGTTAGTCTATTTTTGAGCCTTTATCTCTTTCTTTTCATTTTCAGCATTGCTTTAATGCGTGTTTCTAGAGCTCAGAGTTGGGCAGATGATGATACGGTGAATCACAGTCATCCACCTCAGCCTGATAACTCTGAGCAAACTGGTTTTTCTGCTGCTCACATGTTACTCTGAGCCTTCACACAGGACTGTCCTCGCTTTGATGCAGCGTTGTGGGCAAGGCAGCCTGTACCTCACAGGCACTCAAGTAGCCTAAGCGAAGCTGTGTTTATGTGTGTGTGTGTGTGTGTGTACTTTTATGTGTGACAGTAAGCCCATAAGATGTGGGCTTATCAAACAGCTCTGATACGTCCTTTTGTGCCTCTCAGTCTTTGAAGCTGCAGAGACAAGACAATCTCTGGATGTGCTTGCTGAATGGGTTCGCTTTAGAAAATCTGGAAATTTATCCCGGTACATTTTTCCCAAGCGCTGCTTTAGAGGAAGGAAAATCTTTCCGAGGTCTTACGTCGAGCACTTTTTCCTGTTACAGAAGTTAATACGTCATGGCATTCCTATTTTCTGTGCTGCTGCAGAAATCATTGCTTTTAAAATCATTTCTGGTGAGGTTTTAAGGTGGTTTGACTACTTGCAGGATAGATATGTTACTGTGCTTGTTGGCACGTCTGTGGTCCTCAATGAAAATGATCTTTGGAGGACACCAGGGATCCACTCTTAGAATCAATCCTCCTGTTTTCTTTGAACATATTGTCATAGCATTCATTTTCCCTCTTACCCATCTGCACATCTATTTGTTCCCTTCTAAACTCAATTTTACATACAAGCTGCAAGATTTCAAATGCTGGATGGGACTGAAGTCTTAGCTGTAAAGTCCTTTTAATTTAGTTTAATTTTAATTATCCTTTTAATTTTTTCTCTTCCAATAATCACTTTATCTTAAGTAAGCATGTCAGTTGAGTTTTTAAAAAATGTAAATGTAGCTTTTGAGTCTCACAAAGGTCAGTTAAAGTTAATCAAATAATGTACTGTATCTTGAGATAGTGATTCATGCAAAATTTAGACTGACTCATTGTATCTTTATCTGAGCCAAGAAATCTTACATTCACTACAGATGGCTCCAAAGGCTGCAGCCAGACTTCTTTCCAAAACCTTTAAAAAAGAGACCAGATTGATAGAAGACCATCAATAACTACTCTGGGACTTCCTTTGAAGAGTCTCTCAAGTCTCCAAACCTGTCTCCCACCTGGCTAAAAAGGTCAGCTTCAGGCCACACCGCACATTCAACTGAGGTTGAGGTTTTTCGGTCAGGAAATTGATTTTCCTGAGTTTCCAACATGCAAACTCATGTTTATCTCCAAAATGTCTTTTAAAAACGTAGTTCAGATGCAGGTATCCCATGCCTTATACACAGTAAGCTATGTTTTGCATGTGTTCTAAGAATTTTTGTTTTTCTGAGATTTTATTTTGATTGCAAGTTTAATTTGCTGCTTTTACTTGTTTGTCCTCTTTAATTATTTTAAATCTTGCGTAGAACTTTGCGACTTCAGCTTGGAAAGGTGCAACATGAGTACTTTATTAGTAATTGTAGTAGTAGTTAGTTTCAAGTCGTGATTTTTTTTTCTTGTAAACTAATATTTTGAGACATATTTTTAAGATGACCTCAAAGCGATAGATCTGCTAGTCTTTCCTACACCATATGCACCAATTTTACAATATGTTTTGTAAGCCAGTTCACTAGTGTCTATTCAATAAAACATATCCTGTCCATGGCCCCACACACACACACACACACACACACACACACACACACACACACACACACACACACACACACACACACACACACAGAAAAACTCAGAGCTGCTGCAGCACCATTAGGGGTAAATGCTTGGTTAGAGTCTTTTATGAAAGTCCTTCAGGCAGTGGAAGTATTTCCAATCTTTGATATTTCATCTATTCACTTTGAAAAGCTCTTCAGTTGCTTTGGCAGTGGTTGCTGGCAATTTGGCTGCTTGCTTCGTTCCCCATTGCCATCTTAAATGCTCACCAAGGAGGTGGGAGGTGAGGGGGGAGGAGTGGGGGGATTCTGAAACCTAATAGATACTTCCTGGTTATTATAAAAAATAAAAGACTTTCCTTCACTGGCTGCGATGAAATGCAAAGTTGAAAGCAGTGGAGACTAGATGGCTGTTTGGGACGCACATATCCCTGAGTTTTCACTTCCAGGAAGCTGTTGTTCGTAGTTTCTGAATCGGTGCCATATTTGTTTGTTTCCAAACACCTTCAAGATGTCTCCTGGCTGCACTTGAATGTCACTTCGACAACCCTCTTCCGTCTTTCACACAGAGCTGATCCAGCATCTGTTCGTCTTTGCTTCGTGTTTGTGAGCTGGGTTTTAATTTGTCTCGCTAAAATGCCATCATTTGTTATGGAACAGAGAAAGCAGCTGTTTTTTTCTATCACTACCAGCAGGCAGTACGCCGAATCAGATTAATTTCCTGTACACTCGTGCTACTGCTGAACATAAAGCCTCTTCTGTAACCTGAGTTGTTTTACAAACCATCAATCTGCATCCATCAGACTCTCGATGTGTCTATCAAGAGGGTCAGGTCTTTACTATGTCTGTAAAAAGGCTTACATCCCTGCAACATAGAGAAAATATAAGCTCAGACTGAGGTCACGATCAATTGGACGGGACAGATTATACGCTTGATGAGACATGAAGAATTAAGTTCAATTTGAGGTTGGATATTTAATATAGGTCAAGGGTGATAATCTGATTAAAACGCATTATCAGGATGCCGATTGACTGTAGATGGTGAAGTGGGTGGGGGCGGCGGTTTCTAGGGAGCCAATGTCAGCCCACTCTGGTCTTCACTGCATGAGACAAAGGCCAAAACATACAAGTTGATTCCAACACTTCTATTCTCATTTTACATGATTTCTGGTGCTTCATTTTAGCGTTTGTGAAATGCAAATTTGTTGTATAAAAATCAGGGCTTAAAAAAACAAAAAAATCTGAATATGTGTTCATGTTATGTAGGGATGTAGTTTGCTTAAGCTACAGTACAAAACGAATGAGTTGTGATGTTGACATGGTAAAGTCGGCAGCTGTTAGCAGCGAGGCTGTCAAACAAATGAGATGCTGAGAAACTTGGCATGTAAATATTTTAACTCACTCCATCCTGGGAGAATATTCAGAGCTAAGAGTAAAGTCAGTCTGAGATTTTTTACTTTTTATACAGAAAAAATGCAAAATATCACTCAACTGTTGAGATGAAGTGAAATGAAAGGCATATACTGGAAGATCCCAGCAGAAACTGAATTCAGATTCTAATATGCAGCCCAAATCACATAAACCTCTACACAGTGTCTTTCAAAAGTATTCATTCCTCTTGAACTTTGTAGACCACAAACAAATACATGTGAACACAGCACCTTTTGAAGTTTTACACTAAAAAAATAGAGTTGTACTTAGTCTCCATCTTTATTTCAATTCTTATTTCCAGTTCTTCTTTGCAGAATAGCTCAAAGGTTGTCAGGCTGGATGAAAAATTATTGATACACATCAATTTTAAAGTCACTACAGAGTTGCAATTGGATTTAGGTCACTTTGACTGGGTTATTCACCTGACACAACAATGCTTTATTTTCTGAGCCCTTCCAAAGGAAATTGGTTACACTGGATTTTTATATAAAGGCGTCAGAGTAAGTGGGGCTGAAATCAAATGCATACTTTTTAGTACAAAAATGTAAACCGTGTAATTTCACTTCCAAATGATGCACCGCATCATTTTGGTTTATCAGATTAAATGCTTACGAATTGCACTCGAGTTTGTTGTTGGGTGACACAATGGAAAAAGCTCTGTTTCAAGTTGCTCACTGATTTAAGTCAAGATATGCATTACTTCATCTTTATGTTGCTACAGAGAGCTGACGCGTCGTGATGACTGAGATGAAGTAATGTAAACCGGTGAGGAATATTTTCCTACTTGCAGCAGAGCTGTGGAACATCAACAGGTCGACTGTCGTAGCTTTTATTGGACCTGTGGCAAATCCTTAGCTCCGGTGTCTCCCTGGCTCCACGCAGGTGGACCATATCCAGGACCAGACAACTTTGTCCTGACAGGCTTTTGGGAGTCCTTTGTCAAATTGTCTGTGACACAGTCTTATGTTCCAATTTAAGATTTTCTTTTCTTTTTTTCCTTTTTCTGTATTTTCTAAAAGGAGCAAATTCTGTAAAATCTTCTGGCTCCCACCTCATTTAAAGTTATTATTTGTGACCGAAGACGAATTAATTCACTTCATTTTCGCACCAATCATTTCCTGCCCTTTAAATTTGAATTCTGCTACATTTGTTGTCCTCATTTAAATAAGCCAAAATACCTGCTGCTTCACGTTGCTCCCTACTTGAACAAATTATACTCCTGCCTGACAAAGTTTGCCATCTTTCCATCTGTCTCTACAGATCATGAAGGAAGTCTGTCGAGCTTTGGGGAATGCTGCTGCTGATGACAGTAAGCTGTTGCTCCTCAGCTCTGTGGGGACGGTTTTCTGCAGCGGCCTGGAGCCGTCCTACCTCATAGGGCGTTTGTCCACCGACCGCAGAAAAGAGAGCAGCCGAATCGCAGAAGCTGTACGGTAAGACAGAACCTCAGTCTTTTCATGATACGCACCAGCTGTGGACAGAATCCGCACTCATCTCTCCGATTCCCCTCCAGGGACTTCGTGTCGGCGTTTATCCACTTCAAGAAGCCGATTGTTGTGGCAATAAACGGGCCCGCTTTGGGTTTGGGGGCATCCATCCTGCCTCTGTGTGACGTAGTGTGGGCTAGCGAGAGAGCGTGGTTCCAAACGCCGTGCGCGGCCCTCCACCTCACCCCCTCTGGATGCTCCTCTTACACCTTCCCTCAGATTCTGGGTGTAGCTTTGGTGGGTCTTCGGTCTATTTTTTATCTAAATAAACCACACGAATAGCTCATTTTGATAAATGTAAGGATTGTATGACACGCTGAAAAAAAAACCCCTCTAACTGCAGGCCAATGAGATGCTGTTCTGTGGAAGGAAACTCACAGCACAAGAAGCATGTAGTCGAGGTCTGGTGTCACAGGTTTTCTGGCCAACCACATTTAACCAAGAGGTGATGCTGCGTGTTAAGGAAATGGCATCGTGCAATGCTTTGGTAAGGCTTAAACTTAAAAAGTAAACGTGTAAGCCTAACCTATTTGGGATATATAACCCTAATTAGCATTACATTGCTCTTCTTTTTGTTCCCAAAGGTTTTAGAAGAGTCTAAATGCTTGGTGAGAAGCATCCTCCTCTCCGTGCTAGAAGAAGTGAACGAGAAGGAGTGTCAGATGCTGAAGCAGCTGTGGTGTTCAACCAAAGGACTGGAGGCGCTCTTCAGCTACGTGCACAATAAGACCAGTGAAAAGTGACCATCCGGAGTCTGAAGGACGAATCCGGTCGACGTGGGTCTGAGGCTGCCTGAGCAGGGATGATGGAGAAGAGGATTTCCAATGCTACCGAGGGTCTTTGGTTCGCTCCATCAGAGAAGAGTTTCTGGACTTTTGTCTACTTGTCTCTCTAAAGTACAAAATAAATCCCATCATCATCATTTTTTTGTACCAGGGCTTCTTTTTGGACCCACTGTGTAATAACGTCCATGTGCTTTATGTAGCAGTAGGGGGTGGGTCAACATCACAGAGGGACTGTTGCCGAGTAATCTCACTGCAGATGATAGAGAAATCTTATATATTATTAATATATTCATATATTTATTTTAGATGTATAAAGTAGCCGTTTTCTGTATTTGAGCTGCATTTTTGTGGGGGTGTTATTAAGCTCACCTATGTCTTGAGTTGAAGGGTTAACCAAAGTCTGGTTAAGCAGTCTGTTTGGTTTTTGACATGCACTTTCACATTCACTCCCATGTATGAAATCTAAAAAAAATGAATTAAAAAAACCTACTGCTGCTAGTAAATCAGTCTGAGGGATTGTTCAAGAGTAGAGGTCAAGAAGTACCACAATTTAATAAAAATGATTTAAAGATGACTAAATTACCTAAATGTGGATCTCAACAAATAGACCATGATGATTCATAAATCTCAGAAATTCTGAGTTATTTTTCATTCGACCAGGCAAATGGGAAGGATGCATTAATTTATTTTATTTTGTTTATTTTTTTATAACAAAAACCGGGACAGTCCAGTTTTACTTACACCATTTTCAAACACAAAATATTATTTGGTATTGCAGCAATTAAATCCTTATATGTGTCTGTTTTCACTGGTATTTTAACATTTTTTTCTTGTGATGAGCTGCAAGTCTAAAGTTGGAAAGCCTCCATCCCATCTGTGCCCTTCTCCTTAGCGCCCTCCACAGACTTTCTCGAAGATTACTTCCAATCAGAAGAAACTTGTTGGTAAAATGAAAACATCACTTGAAATTGAATTCTGTCTCGGCTATAAATTATTCTGAGTTATTGTTGTGCAAAGTAATCTTTAGTCAACATGTGTCTTCTTTCTTCTTTTCTCTTTAGATTGTGAAATCGTGAGATATATAAAATATAATTGTTTGAAATGACATCTTCCAAACTTTACCAAACTTTTCTGAATCTGAAAAAGTAACGATAAATAACACTAATTTGTCCAATCCCCCCATAGCTGCACTTACAGTATCTTACTGCTATAAATTATTTGTGGTGTTGGAACTATCAGTTAAGATAAATAGTGCTGTTATTGGGGAGTTGTGAAAGGTTTTTAATTGCTTGACCCTCAATAACTAAAGTATATTTTTTAGGATGAATAAGAAAAAAGAAAATAATAATTAAAAAAAAAAAGCTTTGTCTTGGGATGTCAGTAAAAATGTCAAAATTCAGCATTTGTCACTTGAGCCAGCCTGGTCCTGATCTGCATGTAACAATGGAGGATTTCATTGAATCTGATATTTTGCAAAATGTATTATATTAAGGGATCTATTTTGCTTTACCAAAGTGTATATGTATGTAGGTCTGTGTAAGTCGTTTAGTAAGAGATTTTACAGTGAAGAGGTATTTGCATGTAATATATCGTATTGTACGTACTTCAGGGTATGTTTTTGTAGCATTGTAATTATTTTTGTATTTATTTTAGATAACAATAATTAAGGTGGTCAGGTGTCATGTGGCTTCCCTTTGCTTTCAGTAGCACTGCGGCACTTTTCATCCGTCTTAGCCTAACTTTTGTGCCCCAGAGGTTTTACCCTCGGATAAATTCAGAGTAAAAACTGATTTTAAAAAAGCTTTTGAGTTGATTATTTTTATTGTTATTGATCAGATGAAAGCCAATTTGTCATCTTTTGTGTTTTGCTGAGACCTATGGATGAGAGCAGCTTGAGAAAATGATGTTTGTTGGATTTTAAAATGACATAAACCTGGTTTTGCTTTTTTTTGGTTATGGATTGAAGGGAATTTTGCAAGATTTCATACAGTTTTTTTGTTTTTGTTTTAACCAAATGACAAAAGCTGAGTTTAAATTCTTAATCAAAGTGAAGAACAAGGACATTTTCCCATAATTTGTTTTAACAAGTAATCCCTGGGGATTGTAATAACTATATATGACTGTAAGTATAAGATGACAGAATATGATAAAGATGACAGCTCTTAGATTAAGCAAGCAGGACCCTAATGCTGTGATTACTGTGTCAGTGAATGCAAAATCACTACATTCTGGCGACTTTCTGGTATATATTGATCCTCTGAAATGAGGGTTTAACTATCTATTTATTTTTTTATTTATTTTGTTTTCTGAACGTATCCAAACTTGTCCACTTGGAGACGTTTTTAACAGGACTTCAGATCTAAATGTTCATGTTTAAACTGCTTGATAACTGAAGACAATCGGTTGTTACTTTTGTCCCATCGCTGATCATAAATGACCATGTTTCCACCAAGTCTCTGAGTCGTTTTTGTTTATTATTTTTAATCATGTGTGTTTGGGTGTTTCATTCACATTTTCTTCCCCTTGTTTGACTAAAAGCACACCTTGCAGACTATTTCATATGTTTTGGTACGGAAGAGGATTGGGGCCACTGGAAAAAATACAAATAAAAAAATCTGACTTTATTCAGAAAAAAGTCAGAATTCTGACTTCAAGCTAAAAAAAAAACAATTATGACTTTAATCTCAGAATTCTGACAATAAAAGTTTTATTTAGTCTTAGAATTCTGAGACTTTTATTCTCAGAATTATTTTATTCTCAGGATTTTTTTCTCAGAATTTTGCAGTTAAAGTCAGTTTGCTTGTTTTTTTTCCAGTGGCCCTAATCCTCTTCCGTAGTTTTGGTACTAAAATGCAGAATCAATATATTTACAGCTCCATCAAGCAGTTTTTGTTGCATGTTTTGTTTTGCATTTTTATTGGTGCATTTCTGCCATCTTCTGCATCTTCAACCTTTTTTTTTGTTGCTGTGCTCACCAGAGGTTTCCTTTAACTTTCATACTCCTTACTAGTGTGTTGGATTGCTTCACATTAACCTGTGTGTCATTTTGTGACAGGTTTTAGTATTTTAGTTCCCCAGGTCAACCTGGAGGTACAATCTTTCCAGGAGCGCAGTGCCAGCCCCGAGGCCCTCTCTCCCTGAGGGACCAATCAGAAGCACCACTTTGGCTGATGTGAAGGTTTCCAAACCAGATGCCTAAAATACCTACCCCGCCTTTTAGGTAGTCTTGTCCTTGCAGTCAATCTCCATATTTCATGAGCAGATGAGCTATGGAGATATGATTGTTATTGGCCATGTCTCTCTTGACAACACCAAACCTGTACTGCACGATGTCCAGAATGTGGTCCATGGGTCATTTAGTGAAACAAATGCGGCCCTTGCAGCACAATTTGTTTATGTACATTTAAAAGAAAAATCTTTAATGCTTAGATTATCACTAATAAAATCTCAAAATGTGGGTTAATTTACTAAATGTTTCTCTCTTATTGCCAGGGTCATTTTTAATCTTACAAATGTATTTTTACTCAAAAAGCAGATTTGGATCTTTGATTAAACTTGGCTAAGTACTTTAAGCATTTTAATTTTGTCTATGACAAATGCTTTAGATGGAAAAGCCAAGAGAGAAAAAAAAGAATGAACAAAACATATCTACTGCACATGTTCCTCCAATGTATCATTCTCTCTATTTTACAATCATTTATTCACAAAACTGCAAACATTTCAGCTAACCCTGCTTAAGCCAACAACTCCTAACACAGACGGAGCAACCGGATCTTTTCTCTCTGCAGACCATACCCAACTTGAATTATCCAGAGATCTGAAGCGACGAGCTCAAAGGCTTTTTCAAGAGGCTTTGTTCGAGGGAAGAGGCCAGAACAAGGATAATTGGACTATACTTATGATGGATCCTATAAAGGGAACCAGTTACTTAACCTTGCAGGTGGGTCTTGAGTAAAGTCCTGTGGGTTCTTCCTAGGCAAAGTCCAAGCAAGCCGTGTGGGAATCCCAGCCTTAGTGGGGAATAGAACGGGTTCAGTTTGATGTCATTTGGTCTGTGGTCTGATCCCCCACTGCCAAATTGAATGGGGTGTAACCTTTAATGTTTGGATTTTGAGAAAATTCTACTGTTTTCATCTCGGTCACACATTTTTAACATAACACAGGGTTTGATTTTCTGCAAAATAACAGATAAATACAATACATAATATTATTCATACCCACTTTATCAAGTTTAGTCAATGTCAGACCTGACATTTATCAGTGCCATCACATGATTGTCTCCCAGTTGTGGGAGGAAGAGGTGAAAATGTCAAGACCATTACCTGTGAAAGTTTTTTATTTCTTAAATCTTGCTGCCTCAAACATCATCAGCTAAATATATTCCACACGCTCAACAAAATGTAAACGGTAGTGTAAAAAGATTAGGAATAGTTTTTTAAAAAAAGGGTTGCCATGTGTTTTAAAATGCCTATAAAATGTTAATTACATGGATGCAAAAGCCTAATGTGTCAATGATCTAAAGATCTGCAAGAATCAAAAAGATTTTTCTGAAAGCATCTCAATTGAAATTTTCAGACATTTTTATACCAGGCTCTATAGGGTTAATCTTACACATACGGGAGAACATCCCAATGATGTTTTTCCACTAAAATTGCTGGAACCACGTAATATAATATGTTAATGGACGGGACAAATGTGTTATTGACTGAATTAGTTAATGCAAATTTGAGTTTTGAAATGAAGAATTTCACATTTTATTTTAAAACAAAAAATCTGGAAACAATATAAATCCCCATTAAACAAATTTTAATAACAATAAACATGTTTGTCAGCGGGCGCAGAGAGAGATTCCTGAGCGGTGTAGTCAACAAGTACGATGACTGGAACAATCACATTAAAATAAAGTGAAAAAAAGAAAAAAAAATTCTAAGATCAATTAATTAGAGAAGAAAGAGAAAGAGATTGTTTATCTGAAAAGCTAGAGCTAGACGTTTTTTTTTCTCCAACTGACCTGTGTGTTTTGGTATCCGCTCTTAGAGCAGATACCAATATCTACTCTGTAATTACGGAGGTAGAAGCTCTGTGCCAACCAAACAAATGGCACAGTTGTGCAACAGATGATGGTGCAATCAGCTGTAAATGATATTATAAACCACACTTCAAATTTACAAAGAAACCCCTGTGTTGACAGAAAACCAGTCATGGGAGCCTTGCATACGGTCTCATGTTCACTTTTATGCCCAAATGTTTGTGGATGTATTAAATCGGCTTGGGTCCTTCCTTTATCCTCCTTTGCATTTCTTCTCCGTGCTTCTTGCTACGCTCTCGTTTTTCCAATCGCTGTGAAACGAAAGGAATCAAGAGACACAGGAGAAAATTATTAGCAAAATAAAATGAATACCATGACACTTTTTACATACCGATTCATAATTAACTAAGAACACACCGACACACCTCTTTCTTCAGACAGTGACGCATGGCACGGTCCGCGTCATTACATGTGCCAAAGAACTTCATGACGTTGTGCTGATGGAGACATGAAGAGATTACATGGTTTAGTTAAGAAACGGGTGGCGAGAAAACAAGGTAGAGAAGCGGCTTACCTCTTTGTGGCACTGTCTCAGGAGGCTTATGAGTTCGTTGCACTCATCTGTGTGCAGGTGAGGTGAAAGGTCAGGGTGCATTCTGAGTTAAGGAACCACTGCAGCAACGCTGAAAACAACAAACAAAGGTCGCGCTAAGAATAAGACCGCACATCTGAAAAGCACCACAAAACCTTCCTAGTTAGTACTCTGGAGGAGCATGGATGGTTCTCCTCACTGTTTCCAGTGTTACATTAACCGCTACAGAGGTCAGAGGTCTTCTAAAGGATACTAATGCCTCCCCATCCCTCTCCTTCTTGCTCTGTCATTGTGACGACAGACTTCCCTGCAGACACTTACCTGCAGAAACATAAGACATGAACATGCAACACTGCATACAGCAAGTCATCAAACAGAAGTGAAATGGGAGACATCGCCTCATCCTAGTCAAAATAAACACGCATGTTAAGCGTGACTTTCCTCCGTTTCACATTTAGCATGTTCGGATGTGACCCTGATGATGATAACCAGACCTTCTGGCAACCCTTAATGTTGTTTGTTGCAACTCTCTTGTCAGTTCAGCTGCTATCCTTATTGTAATTCCATCACCAACAAGTAACAGTGCTGTGATCAGGCAACTCGTACAAAGAAATCAGTACTGAGCCCCCAGTGAAATAAGGCTGACCAGGGAAGTGAACCCACACCTCCAAACTGAGCATGGCTGCTGTAAAAATGAATAAAGTTGAAAGGAGGGTGGGGAAGAAACTTTGTAAAGAGTAATAAGAAGGCAGCAGCAAATTTCTTGTCATCATATATATAATTTTTTTTTTTCTAAAATTCCAATTAGCCAGACAGAATAAAATGATGATGGAAGTGATGGAAGTCTGGCTTACTTTGGTGTGAAAGAGGACCGAATATGAAGCTGAACGTCCATCACACATGCATGAGAAAAATGACAGTCACTATGAAGAGGCAGTTTAGGTGTGTTGATTGATGGCAAGATGAATCAAAATAGAAATATCTGACAGATAAATTTTACAATTATGTGACATTGAATAGTGGTTATCGTAGATCCAATTAATTACAAGTATTACTAGCGATGCTTGACTTTTATTGTTGCTCACACTTATATTTGTCCAGAGGAATATTTAGTTTTGATCTTTTAACTTCTATTCTGATTTGAAACGCAGACATTAATCCTTTGGAGATTATTATATCCTAGGACCTACAACATACCAATGAAACATTTAACCATCTACATTCATCGTAGAGATTTATAGTAGTAAAGGACCGGAAGAAAAGACAAGGGTCTCTAGAAAACGTTTGTTTTAATGCTGTACATCTTCTAAGCTATTTGAAGACACTGAGCACTGTCAGCTGAAGAAAACTTACCAGAGGTAGAGCTGTGTCTTCTGAGAACCTTCCCAGCACACTTCGACCTAATGTCAGGTTAACTAATAGCTAGGCCTTAGCTAAAGCAGCACACATATTTACATTCACGAAACAACAAAGCTGTAACTCGATGCAACACCTGGTCTCGTTAAACTATCTATTATCAAAAAGCAGAAACAAGTACAATCTCCTTGAAAGACGTGGAGCTGTAGGACATTGGAGATTCTCACGACGCTTTCATAACGTGTGGCACAAACACTGTGGGGCAGCGCAAACAACGAATCATCGTCGGAGTTTATTTAATTTTGACCAATCGTGTGCGTTTTGTCAAAAAAAGGCGGGACTTGTTGTTTCAAAGGTTTGGAGGAAATGCAAGAGAACTATCTACTACTTGTATCCGAGTTTGTTTTTTTATGCTTAAAAAGCAATATTTGATTTTGCTCTGGCGTTTGTTTGTTAACGTTCTATTTATTTAAATTTTTATAAGAAAGTCAACATTACAAAATGAAGTAAACAAAGGACAAATGAACGTAGTCAACAATGAATAGGCAAAGGTCAAGTCTTTTAATCATATTATATTAAACAAGAAGCGGAAATTTATATTTTACAGTAGTTTTTACATTAGGGACATGTTGCGTGGTCTCGCTTCATTCATAAATCAATAAAAAAAATAGTTCTGAATTACAAAATATTAATTTATCAATATGATTTTTAGACAGTTAAATATGTAAATTAATAAAAATCGGTCTGCCTATTTGGTATAAGAAACAATATTGTTTTCTGTCCAACCTTTTCATTCGCAGTGACTTCAGTATAGTCGGAAACAGGGCTGAAGAGTTAAAAGCAATACTACTCCAACTCACCAGAGAGCGCTAGAGCACACATAGAACGCGTGTTCTTAGTTTCTGATTGGTTGATTCATCCTGTCTGTGGCAGAGGCGGTTTGTTTGGAGCGTTTCAGTAGCTCACAGTTGCTAACGCGTCTGCTAAACAGTACAAATACAGTTTTACGGTACGCAGGTTGGGTTTTAATTGTTGCCTAAGGAAATATGGATAATTCGGCGAAGCACTTACTGCAGCGACTGATTCGACGGATCCCTGCTTCGATGCTTAAATCCACGCTGGACAAATGGGGACGTCTGACCGCAGAAAGGCGAAAATCCTTAGATTTCACTCAGTCAAAATGGACCATAACCCAAGAACTAGTCTCCCTTTGTGAGGTATATTCAAGCTTATTGTCTTGAATAAGGTGCATGTATATTCGTTTATGTTTTAAACACATTGTTGTGCGATTAAGCAACAGCACCTATTGTAAGTAAATGTGATATTAATTCAGATGAACAATAGATGTTATGGTTTTTAATTGTTATTTTTTCTTAACAGGAAAGTGAACTGACTGTAAAACACATGACAGAACTCGAGATGATATGTAAGTACAGATTGTAAACTGTGGTTTTGACTTTGCGATACGTTTTTGTGAATTATCTTGCAGAAACCTTTGTAAAAAAAAAAACAAACATGCATATTTTATAAATGAAAGAAAAATCTAACTTATTTTTTTTATTTTCAGACACCTCTGCTTCTTCTCCCTTTATGGAAATAGTGTTTAGATGGTGCATTGAATTTATGCACCATCATAGTTCCATAGAGAACTATTATTTATTCATAGAGCCATTCATACAAACCTGTTGTAAAATTGTACTGATGTTTGAAGGAAGATGGAAGGTCACACAGTGACCTGTGTCTTTTTAAAGTTGTTTTTTTCTGGATACAAACTTACTTAGTTCACCTTAATTTAAAAAAAATACTCACTGTAGTTATAATGGGACACTTTTTGCCCATTAAAGTTAATTTTAAATTAGACAAGCTGATCAAGATCGGGAAGAGGCTTTTATTTGACAAAAGAAAGTGAAGCAAAGCAAAGCCCAAAAATACTGTCATCATAGTCAGCATTTATTTACATAACTTCAAAGAAACATAACTTCTGGCAGTCTGAACACAATCTTATAACTGCAACCATTGCTGTTAGTTATTTAATTAATGGACTACAGTAAAACTTAACATTTAACTTTGGTTTCATTGCCTTAGATATCACTGAGAATCCAAACCAGGGAATGTGGCACACCTTCCAGCTGGTGGATCCTGAGGGTAGGTCAGAACAAGATTATCCACTTTATAACTTTAAAATATTAAAACCTGATAGTTTGCTTTAATTTATATAAAAAAGTGGAAGTGACATTTCAATTATTAATCTGCTCAAATCTAGGCCATAATGTGCACAAGCATAAATATAATTTCAATATTGCATATTTTATATTTGTGCATTCAAAAACATGTTATGTTTATCCATAGTAAATAAATATCAGTTTGAGCATCTTTCGTAAAATAATAGCTCATTTCTTTAAAGATGAGGAGACATTACAGTGTGACCATCAATTTGTAATTTTGCTGCTGAAATAATTATTCATATATTTTTTACATCCTTTAAATGAGATTTAACTGCTTCCTATCTTTTCTATTTTCTTATATTTTTGTTCACAGATGACGCTCACTCTGTGGAGCTAATGCAGTTTAAGGAACAATTCAAATCCCATCTCAGTGAGCTCAAAAGAAATGTGAGCCTAAAAATGCTTTTGCAGTTGCATTTGTCTTCAGCGTTCAATTTGAGATAATATCAATGACGTCTTTTTGATTTTGATCAAAGGTGTCGGTCAAAATTAAGAAGCACACGGACGAAGCCGTTTGGATCCGAGTTGCCTGGGGAGACGGCTTGACTCGGCCCAACCACCTGAAAGCAACATATGTTGTTCATTATCTCCAGACTCCTTATGTTTTTGTTAATGCTTTGTCTTCAAAGCATAAGCCTCTGCTCTTGCAGGTGTGGTGAAAAACCTTTTTTTTTATGTGTGTGTATTTTAAGTACTTTCCATCTTCTAAAAGTTATTTTTGCTGCAGGCCTTGACTTTGTCCACTAAATATCAACAAATTAAGACTGCCAACCTGAGTGGACAGAAGCTGACGGCTCTCAGGGACCTGCTGATGAGGCAGTACCAACAAGTAAGCCAGCCTCCTTTGTTGAGGTAGCAAAACACTCCAGTAGTTTAAATGTAATGTTTTTTTGTTTTTGCCAGTTTCTTATTTTAAAGGGTTAAAAGAGTTGTTTTTACTACAAATTGATAATTCTGTCAGAGAATTCTCTGATTTCACTTTTCCTCTGTCTTTAGGTGTTTCCAACAAATTATCCCAGCCCTCTTCCAGCGAGTGACCAAAGCATTTCAAGTATGTTGAGTGGGATTATCTCCAGGCAATTTATTTATGTTGGATATCTTGCTTTCTTTAACATTGTAATTTTGCCACTGCGTGTTTGGCTGTGTACATTTAGAGCTGCGCATTGAAAAAGTGCAAGCCGAGGCATCAGCAAACAGACATCGAATGGCGGGAGAAACCTTTGGCGATGGGATGTTACCTGCACTACAGTCTGCAGTCTTTCAGGTAAAATGCACAATAATTGAATATTATTCTCAATGGTTTAACACAGAAATGTAACATTGCTCATTCTTGCTTTTATTTGATTTTTCTTTTAGCTGGAAACAAAATTCAAAGATCCCACTAATGAAGCCATGACACAACGGGATGAGCCATTCATATGTAGTGTTAAATTTTCAAGTTCCAACCTCCTTGAATCACTCAGACATTGTGCTTCCTCAGGTACTAGACGTGTATTAGTCACAGCCATAAAGAAAATTATACATTTGATATATTTTTTGAAAACTTTTCTCAGCACATGCAGTTCCCCAAATATGTCCACAAGAGGGCACACACTTATTGTAGAAACCACCAGGCTTGTTTGACTCTTAACTGAATGAGCCGCATCTTGCATTGATGAACTTAACATATTTTTAGATACAGGAAGACTTTATTTTTATTTTTAAAAAAAATAAGTTGAGTTTTGCAGTATTCTAGTGTCAGCCTAACTCTCTTTTTTGTTTTCTTTCACTTTGCAGGAATTGCCTCAACCCCTGTCACACCCTTGCTGTCATCTATTCCTCTAAAAGGAAGGAATTATTTTGTCATTACCGACAATGTTCCTACTTCTTAATCATAACTGTGCCAGACACAGCCCTGATTTTAAATTTTCCCCTACTGGAATGACTCACAACTTTTTCCACACTTTCAGGTAACTTATTGTACATAGACAATTTAGTTTAAACCAGATCATTTTAATAAGTTTCTTTTTTTCTTATATAATATCTTTTTCACTTTTTTTATGCACCTTATGTCATGTAAATCTGGATTTTTAAAGCCAGTGGCTTTTTTTTGTTTTTACTTTATGCTGTCAGGGGGTAAGGATTATACAATTAATTCTTGCGTTACTCTTAGCTAAGTTCTTGAAGATAATCTTTTTAGTACACCCTGCATAATACATACATATTTAGTAAAAGTCTTTATGGTCTGATTTTTTTTAATCAAACATTAGTTGTGCAATTTTGGAAACAAGCTCTCTCTATATATATATGCTGCATTTTATAGTTGTCTATTAAAGTGGATTTTTTTTGTTGCTAAAATTGGAATAAAGACATATTTTTATTTCATATCCAAAAGAAATAAATTAACACTGCATTTTTTCCGGTTATGTAATAAAATTTAGATGTGATTTTGGATTTGCAGTTTTGTTTAAGTGTAATAAAAAGGCATGGTTTTAAAACATTGTTTCCTATGTCCTGTATTACTACAATATTAACTTATAAAGCAGATTTAGTTCCAGTAATAAACTATGTATTGACGTTCCTTTATAGTACTACACCATGCATCAAAAATTTATTCTTTTTTTGTAACTCAAGCGTGTTATGAGTATTGTTACTGTTGTTTCAATTGCTTTGTCAGAAAAGGTGGAAGATAAGGCCAACAGTAGCAGTTGCACATGAGAAAACTATGGGTTGCTCATGTAAAGTTATTAAATCAATCAATCTTTATTCCAGACCAAAAAGGTCCATGATAAAAAAAGGTAAAAACAAAATAAGAGAAAAGTAAAAATAAACATGACATATTCACTGAGTCACAAATAAATAACACCAATGTTTCCACAATCTTGAGAAAAATCTCACTGTACTAAAAACAATATTTACTAAAATTGCAATTATATTATTGCATAAATAAGCATCTGCTTTATTTAAAGCATTTTTCAAAAGTTTTAATAATTAAAAAAAGCTACAAAGTATTAATGAAAAATTGAAGTAAAATAAATAAATTATTAAAAGATCTGACATTTTTTAAATAATTGCCCACTCTTTTAACCCTTATTTGTTTAGTTAACATTTATGCTTTTCATTAGGGTCTAACTGAAAAAAAAGTCCCATTTTACAAAACGGAAGTTCGGAAATGGTCTTGGACGTGACGAAGCTCCGCTTTGGTAACGTAATCGTAGTAAGTGGTGATTGGCTGAGACGCCTTTCAGTCAAAGCTGAGGGGACGTTTACCCCACGCTAAGGTCCCTTTCAGTCAAAGCGGAGGGACGTCATGCCCCTGCTCATTCAACGCTCCTGCTGGGGCTCTATGCGAGACAGAATGGACTGTCAACACAGAAACATGGCCGTTTCTCCAACGGCCAAGGCAAACGGCAGGCACAACTCGACGGCAGGCCGTGTGAAATGCTGTGACGAGCCCGTGCCGCAGTGTCGGGAAATAATAAAGCCCACCATCATCGAGCTGACCAAAGAAGTCAGGACGAACATCCTCTGCACCGTGGAAGGATGTGGCAAGATTCTCCCCAACACACCTGCGTTGAACATGCATCTGGTAAAGTCGCACCGGATAAAGGTGAGTAAAGCAGCACAGGTAAACATCCCGATATAGCTGAACCGTGGAAACAGCTGCAATGCTAATTTGGCTAACTCGTAACGGAGAACGCCCCAAAACTGGAAAAACGCAAGTCATCCAACTTCGAATTGGCTCATTTATAGATGAGTAGTGACGAGATGACAAAAACTATTCGAGCTTTTTTTCAGTGTGATATGAGTAATGCTTATGTAGTGACAGTTTGTCACTGGCTGGTTAGCTACATTTAAACTAGCTGTATGTGCTACCATGTGTTATGGTTTATGTAGGTTTTCTTTCCTTATTGCAGCCACTTTAAGAGAAAAATACAAATCGCAAAAAAAAAACTACCTGCCATTTTTGTTTAATATACTTCATCTTACCCCAGTAAAATGCACGTGTATGGTTTTCTGGTTGTACAAAGCAACAGAAACTCCAGCATTTTGTCATTATTATACTGTTATGTGTTTGCTTTTAATGTTGTAATAGGTGACTTTTATAAATATGACTTTTTTTTTTTTTACTTTCACTATTTTATGACAGTATGGTACAAGGCAAATAATTTGAGAAACAATTGAGCTCCTTCCAGTGGTCCTGCCATCTGGATCAGAAATAACCAACCACAGCCTGAAGGAAGGTCTCCGCCTATTAATAGCCTTTTAACTAGGAACTTTGTATCTAACTGGAAAGATTAATAAGACATGGTATGAAAAACCATAATAATAATAATGAAAACAATGCTTATAATCATTATAACAACAATGAATTCCTTTCTCAATAATCAATCAATGAAACTTTATGTTTCCACTGGTATTTTCAGCCAGTCTCAGATGTTATGAACTCAAAGGTTTTAGGTTGGAGGAGCTCTTTGCCTCCACCCTAACATTTTTGCTCGCTCTGCTGATTCTCTTCAGGACAAGGGTCACTTTAAAGTGTCACTGCTACGTCCAGTCTGAACAAATGCTTAACAAAATGTAAATAATACTTTAAATCACAAAATGTGGACTGCATGAATACTTTGGACCAGAGAGCACAACGATCCTAGCCAAACAACAACAGAAATGTGCATGATCAGCCTTTTATATTAAAATCAGTGGGGACTAAGACGGCCTGTTTAATGTTAATAGTTGGCACTCTGTAAGGTTTGCATTGGTTTGATGAATAAAGCAGAGACAGTTTAAGCTCTTGGCTTAAAGTCAGACAAACGTCCTCACTGGATCGGACCTTTCTGTGGGTGGCTGTAATTCACTGTCTGCCCTCCATGAATGAAGTTCCTTTCTGGCAAAGCCTCCCCTTTGTCCAGTGACAGACTAAGCTCTTTGTTTAAAATAGGTGAATGTGAGAATTTGAATTAGCTCTTAGAAGCGAATGTAGGCAGGCTGGAGAAGTTTTTTTTAAAGAACCAGTAAACCCACTGGACTTACAAACTTCACTGACCCATTGTTTCGTTCCTGTTTATCACAATCCATGCAGTTAGCTTTAATTTCGTTAGTGTATCTGCACTGGATTTTCTGATGAAAGAAAGGAGCAAACTCTGACATTTAATTTGAGTGAAAACTTGGAGGCAGATCAATACGCTCCTTTGTGAAACTATTAGTGGTGATGATGATAGTCCAGTGGTGATAAAGTTCTTGGATGCTGCTGCTTCTCACTTTGCACTTCTTTTTTCTGAATTATTCATGACTTGAGGCTGCCAAACAGAGGCCTGGTGTTGGTACTTTCATTGAGGTAGACAGAATGTTTTGGTTTGGCCAGACTCTTGGCCATCTCTATTGCCATAGAGTAGCTCCAGACTATTATTGCCACTCATACTTGTATTTTACAGTTTCTCAGAGGAGAGAAATGATCCCTTCAATCACTATGTAACAGTTGTAGATCCGCTTAGCTCTTTTAGCTACATGCTGATGACAAATATTTTGACCTTAACTAGGCTTCAGCACTTAACCATAAGGTGACGGATCCAAGGCAACCAGCAGGAAGACCAACAGTTCTTCATGTGGGCTTTTTGCTGTCTCGCTTCTCGCTGATAAAGCAGAGAGCCCTTTAATCATCATCCTCAGCTTGTCTTCTCCCTCTAGCGTTTCACCAGATGGAGATGACCTTGGCTGCTGAAAGATGACTGTATTTGTTGTGGCAGTGGTGCTGCCTGTTTATGATGTGTCCAATTCATTTAGTGGAGCTTCCTGGGATATTTATCTGTTTTACTCAATATAACAATGGAGGTTCTTGAAATGCATTAAAGAGAAGTCACAATGGCAACACATCTTGAAACAAATAATACATGTTTTATGTTAAATATTTCTGCTTTGTTATCTGTTACAGCTAATGATATTGTTTTTCATGTCATGTTGTCAGCTAAAAAATGTAAGTTCAAGCCAAAGTAAACGCACATATAAGAAATGGAAATAACAATTGTGCTTGATTGATTCTTTAGGTAACGTAACAAAGAGTCTAATGTATTTGGAAACTATTTATTTTTCTTTAAACAGGGCCCTTTTATGCTAAATTCTCTTGTTTGTGCAAAACATGTAATGAACATGTTTCATATAGCCTACAGATATATCACAACTAGCTCTAGGAAGCCTCATAGTTCATCTTCAAGTGGTGATTAATTATAAGAAAAATGCATATGTGGGTTGTGGATAATTTAATGATTTCATAAAATAGGGGCTTCAAACTGTAGGAAAAACACACACAGTCACAACAGTCCGGCGCATCGTCCTCATGCTGGTCAGCAGCTTCGCCACACTCTGCTTAGGGAGGTCATCCCATTTCTCAACAAGCATCTGTGGCAGTTCATTTAATGGTCACAGTGTCATACAGTATTTATTGTAAAGAAGCATTGTTACAACAACCACACACAATGTCCTCACTTTTTTTTAACTAAATGTATCTGGTTTAATTTTAACATCTTGTTGACTTAGCAGTTTTGAAATGCCTTTAAATCACTACTGCATTTGTCGAATCAGAATCAAAGACTTGTACATCTTTAATGTGTAAAAAAAAAGCGACTATTTTAAATGTTTTTATTGTCTTTTTGCTGTGACTAACCTCTTCAGGATGGAATTGTCAACCCCACAGTCAGAAAGGAGATGAAGGGCTCACAAAAACTTTACTGCTGTCCCATCGAGGGCTGTCCCAGGGGCCCCAACAGACCTTTCTCACAGTTCTCCCTGGTTAAGCAAGTAAGAACTCTCACCCTAAAAATCCAATGATTTATTAGCCTCTTTGTACCTTTCTAAAGACTATCTTAACCCATTAGTGATGTGAGACTCGCTAAAAAAAAGTTCCCTTCACTTTACATTAAACCGTAAAACAAAACCAAAAGAATAGCATGGTGCATTTGTTCTTTCAGATGGTTCGATTGTTTAGATCAGTCAAGTTTCAAACAATGAAATATTTGAGTTGTTTGATTTTTTTTATACCACAAACAATTTATTTAAGGTGTCTTCTCAGGTTTGCTGAAAACCTGAGGAAGTATCTACATCTGTCAGGTTTTGCAGTGACTATTTTAGTAACAAGACTTCCTTATGTAAATTTAATGTTCTATATTTACTTGGGCCTCTAATAATCTAAGTGGTTACCAACTTCAGCTTGCCATTATCATCATGTCATTCCACAGTGCCATCAAACCATCTGTCTAATATTTAGTTGGTCTCTATTAATCTACCAACACATCATTCTTGTTTGAGGCACATCCTGTGAGTGTCAGAGTGGCTCTCTGTGGGTCAGTTGCACCCAGCCGGCGGTCGTTCGCTTTGGGATTTATGAAGTCAGGCCAATTGCTTGGACTCTTTGGCATTTGCACCGAGTCCGTATTATATGGATAGTTATATTCTAAAAGAAAGAGGAAAAAATCATGCCTGGTCCAGCATGTTGCCTTGTTATGGGAAGCTGTTGCCATTAGGGATTGAGCTTTGCCTTCAGCAGCATGTAGGTGGGTGGTATCCTCATGAATGCCAGAAGCAACGATTCCCCCAACAGAGCATTGTTTAGTCATGTAATAATCATTGTTCTTCCTTTCTCCTGTTGGTTTTTGTCTTGTTAATAAATCTTTTTTATTATTATTGTAGCATTACATGAAGATGCATGCGGAGAAAAAACACAAGTGCTCCAAATGTAACAACGGCTACAGCACAGAATGGGACCTGAAGAGGCACATCGAAGACTGTGGGAAGACCTATGAGTGTACATGTGGCTGCCCCTACGCTAGCAGAGCCGCTTTGTTGTCTCATATCTACCGGACTGGTCATGAAATTCCTACAGAACACAGGCAAGTAAAAAAAAAAGAGAGAGAGCAAAGGGGATAGTGTTATACTCACTGTTTATTGATTGATTGCTCTTTACCTGTTTTCTCTTTGTTTACAGAGTTCCTCCTGTAAAAAAGCGCAAGATGGAGAAACTTCTGAGTGTTTCTGAAAAAGTGAAGGTTCACGATTCAACTGTTCAGACGACACCCGCTGCTAAAGAAGCGATGGAGACGACGCTCCCCTCTGATTCAGCTGTATACATCCTAGAGCCAACGATCCAGCGCGCCAACCCCCACAAGGGTCTTCAGAAGTTGCTCCTCCCTAAACCCAAGATGGCTTTGGTCAGCGTTCCAGTTATGCAGCTGGCCCATCTGCCTGTCCTTCTTCCATCCACAGATAGTGGCCCTCTGAGGTCTGTAGTGCTTGCAGTAGACAACCAAGGCTCTGTGAGCACTCTTCAGCTCCTGCCACAAACTCCCGGAGCGGTCCTACCCCAGCTCGATGTGAAAAGTTTAGCTTTCAAGGATTACATGCCCTCCTCACGTTCTGGCCAAGGTCTGATCAGCACGGGGGTTCAGGTCAGTCTGTATCCTGCGAGTCCAGACGACTCGGCCTGCGGCGTTGCAGGACAGCGCGGTAGAAGCACCTCTACCAACATACAGACGGACAGGTCCTACTTGTCAAAAATGCCTCCGGCAGCCGGAGACGGACTTGGACTGTGTTCTGTGAGCGAGTCCTCAGTTTCATCCTGCTCCCAAACAGACATCAGTGTGAGCGCCCAAGTCCTCCTGCCAGTAAGTGTTGAAACTCAAACGTTCGTTTCCAGAGCCAAAGCCACATCGTCCGTCGGAGCTCAGACTGACAGTCAGTGCCTGAGTCAAATCATTTCGCCCTGCTCATCTGTGCTGCCTTACAAAACTAAGCAGACGCAGACATATTTTGCAGTGCCACAGCTGGAAGAGAAGGCTCAGGATCAGGCCGCGATGTGCTCCGATCTGTTTGAGAACGACTCTCTCAGCGTTTCCACCCAAACGTGCGCGGATATAAGCGAGTCCCTCAGCGCTGCTGGAAGCAACCTGTACGAGGACTCAAAGTCGGTGGGCGGTTTGTGTTTCGGAGTGCAGACGCACGATCTTGGCGGAAGCAACATGGCGGATAATCAGACCCAAACAATAACCCTTTTAAATGACCTGGAGAACATTTTGTCTGATCACCAGGTCATCACAGAGGCCTCTGCTGGCTGCGGGTCCGGTCCAGGCTCCGTTCAGGAGCAGCACAACGGAATAGACTTTGACTTTGAGGAGTTCCTTAACGCTGTGCACATCCAGACCCAGACGGAGGAGAGCGAACTGGGTGTCCTGGGTGGCGACACACCTCTGGGATCCCTAGACATTCAGACTCAGACTGATTTCCTCCTCATGGATGAACTGGACCAAAGTGAAGGACAGAGCCGGTCTCAAGCCAGCGACCTTGAGCTGTTTGACACTCAAACTCAGACTGACCTCGATTTCCTGCTAAATACTGCGAGCGGCATGCCCCTGAGCAACATCCTGCGACATTCGAGCTTTTCTATAAGCACAGAGTCCTCAGATACCGAAACGCAAACCGAACTGGCCTCGTTTGCGGGGGGTCCTTCCTCACAGGCCCACACGGGTCAGGGCGAGCACGGCAGGATGCTGAACAGCACAGAAACCCAGACCATGACCAGCCAGGCAGAGGGCCTGGGGCACCTTTTCCTGACCAGCAATGAAACACAGACTGTAATGGATGACTTCCTGTCAGCAGACCTGGCATGGAACATGGAGTCGCATTTCAGCTCCGTGGAAACCCAAACATGCGAGGAGCTTTGTGCTCTCTTTCAGCACTCTGACAAACCAAACAGCTGAAAAGCCTCACAGGGAAGTTTTCCCCCCCCGAGCCGAGAACAGGGTTATGATAATACCGCTTTCTTCCAGAGGAATGAGTCTGTGTTGCTCTAATAGCCGTTGGACCATTCCAGAGAGGGTGTCATTTCCGGAGCATTTCCAGGTCTACATCCTGACGCGGGGTTCCTGCACAGTCTGGAAAAATTACAGGATTTTATTTGACCATTTTGCAGGTGTGGAGAAGTATGGAAACGCATGGATGTATGGAACACATAGGATGACTTTATTTTCCTGACTTTATTTTCTCATTTTTAATTTTCAAAAGGATATAAATCCAATTATGTTTCATGAATGCTGTGGCTTTTGCGTTTGTTTGTTTTTTTAAATGACTTTCTTTATCTTTGATTTACCACACAAGAGCTTGATGTACAATTCTAGCCATCCAGCATTCAGAAATCAAAAAAGAGGTCAGACATAAGAAAACTTCTGATTAATGTTTTAATACAACAACTAAACAAATGCCACACAGCACATTTTCAGCATTGTTTCAGGATGTGTGGAACCTATAAATAAGGATCAAGATCTTCAAGGTTGATGATTTTGTGTTCAAACGTCCAGAATGCTATAAAAAGTAGAACAAACTGGAAATTTCAGTCTGGAAAAAGTATGAAAGTTCAAAAATGAAAAATATGTAGAAACCCTGCTGATAGCTTTGGTGCACTTTATTAGATCAGTGGGCATGATTTACTAGCTCCTGTGACAGTTTACATATTTATTTGCACACAGAGTAACATGTTGTACGTGTCTTGTCTGAAATGCCATTTAAACCCGTATATTTCCACCACGAGTGGTTTGTGACGCCACGTCTTTTACAGTTTAGTTTCTAAATCACCAGGTGTCAAAGCTTCTCGAACTCCTTGCATCTCAGCAGTGTAGGATGCAACAACATACATTGTTTACATTTAAAAAGCGCAGGAAACCTTTACAAGGTTGGCCGCGCAACACGGCCGTCTTCTCTGCACTTGTGCGTTTGGCGGCTGCCCTCCTTGAAGTTACTGCCGGCCTGAGGAAGGCTGTACGCTCCGCTGTACGCTCCGCTGTACATGCTCTTCACATTTGAGGTTTTGTGAATGACATGAGCCACGTCTTAAGTCAGTTTTTCTCTTAAACGCTAACCTCGACGTAACCGATCCTTGCTCCAAGCAGCTAAAATAAATTTTAAATATTCAAGTATGCATTCATCTGTGGCACAAGATTAAAAAAGTAATTGTTGAACAGTAGTGAGGTTTTTGCACACTTTTTTTTTAATTGAAATGATTATGATGTTTAATGTTGTGGGAAAACTAAAACTTTATTTTTTTTTGTTGCTTGTAGGTAATCGCTCCAAGTCGTTTAATGGGCTTGGCTGTCATTGTCTTTGACTTATTCATTAGCTGGGTGTAAGTTTATACAGTAGCAGCACTGTGTGTGTGCTGAAGCAATCTTGTATTGTTATTGTGCAGTAAAAGGTGAGTTAGGCCTTGGATTAGCACTGTTACTGTATGTTTACCACCCGATAGAATGTCCTTGAGATAACCTTTTAATTCCGTGTCTTGTTCAAAAGTGGCAAAGTTACATTTCTTTTTCTTTTTAAATACTGTTAAACTTTTTACCTCACAGCAGAATATTTTATGTTTGTAAAAGAGAACATAACCTTGTAGGCCTTTTTGTGTTTTGTTTTGTCTGTGCCTTAAATTCTGGTATTGACTTTGGTTTTGTTCCATAATAATTTGCTGCTTTTAGAAAAAACTGCAGACTACGAGCATATTTACAGCATCCATTTGTCTCTGCATTGCATGCGTGATCAATTCAGGAGGAATGTTGTCAACATGGTTGCATGATGTACCAAAATATTTCTGGTTGGATTTGATCATTTTGTCATGTGAAATGACTGCTGTTCAGCACATCGTTTCAATAATAAGATAAGTTTCCATCTTATTATTTAATGGGTAAGTAGTTTTGCTGTTACAGTTTAAAAACAATTGGGAACTGAAGAATGTATAGAAAATAGCACAGTGTCTAAGTACCATACTCTTTTACATTTTTTGCACATCCTAAATGATGATGGATATTTTCCTGTCTTTTTTTTGTCATATTGTAAATTTGACTATTTATTGTTTTGAGATCTTGACTTCTAGTTTGTGGTTTTTGAATTCAGAAGGATACAGCATTGCTGTTTCCAGCTTTAGTGGAACAGACAAATGCTTCGCTTTAGAAAGAATCTGTTTAATCTTTGTTAGTCTTAATTGTCAGCAACAGTATTTTCTCCCTGTAAAAAGCAGTGCATGCACAATTTATGTTTAGAGGAATTCAGCTTCAGTTGCCTCAATGCGTAGTTATCGGTTGCCTTGATTATTTGTTGAAGCTACTCTTCAGTTGTCAATAAATATTGGGAAAAAAAATGTTGCTATCTTTTTTTCAAAAGTTTAAAGACATCATAAAAAGCTTTGTGAGATCTGCATGTTGACTGATGCACAATGGAAACCATACAAACATGATTTAACAAGGCTGTTTTGTGCAAAAATTTGAATGACTCAAATTCCAATCTAGTCTAGAATTGAATATGCACATGTTATTGTGCATATTCAATTGTAGACTGTTGGGTATTACAGCTCTAGGTGAAACTCAACCTTTAAAAGTCTGATTTATTATGTCAGTAACTCAATTCAGAGTCAAACTTCTAAATGCATTTCACACACTTATTGTTTTTCTATATTAGTAAAACAATAATGGCTGTTATCTAACAAATCCCAGAAAATTAGAATATTACATAATTCATTAATCATGTGTAGAAATGTTTTGCACACATTGATGGATTGAAGACTACTGACTTAACAGTTGACCAGTTGTGTATTTATTGCTCCATATTAACTCCTCTTTCAAAATGAATATTATTTATTTGCATTCTATTTGGAAATCAAAGCTCCAGAGTCATGCTTGCCAATATGTGGGCACTTGCGCTTAAAAAAATCCTTCCTTATTGATTTTTATGTAATACTCAATTTCTTTCTAGGAAACTACATTTTGGGTAGTGGGTATGTATGGATTTGACTATTTGAATTGAATTGTTGAAATAAACCTAACTATAACTAACACTAGCCTGAGTTATAGAAATAAACCTTTGATAAGTTAGATTAAAATAATTGTTAAATTGAAGGTGCAAAATGAAAAGCTATTTTTCTATACTATTATGATAACATTTTCAATATACCTTAACCAAATGTTAATACTGATTTGTACTAGTTGGCATTAAGAGGATCAGCATGGCTTTAAAGTTTAGATGAGTTTAATGTAATATTTAATAAAGCCACAAACTGAATCAGCAACTGAGTTGGACTTTTCATTGGATCTCTTTGCATTACTGCCAGGTAACAAGGACAGTTGTTAAAGTCTTTATGGGAAGAAGTTAGAGCAAAATACAGCTTGGACCAAAGGATGCAGGTTTAGCTGTTTCTTGTTCACATTCCTCCTTTATTTTTCTTTATCTTTCTTTTTTGTTTGTTTTTTGTTCGTTTCTTTGAGGTATTTTTTTTTAGGTTTTGTTAGATTTATTTATTTTTTATACATGTACAAAAAGTGTTTTAATGCTCATTAAAAATATGTTACATTCGCCTAGCAAAGAAAAGCCATTCGGTTGGCAGGGTGTCTTTTAAAGGACATTTTCTTTGTCTTTTCAAACATAACGGCAGATTGGAAGGAAACATTTTGTATTTATTTTGTGTTATAAAGGTATTTTGCAAACATGTTATTTTTATGACACCTATGTCGATTACAACTTCACCGTTACTGGTAATGTTCCAGAATTTGGAAAATACCTTAAACCAGTCGCAGTTGAACAGTTGTCACTGTCAGCTCTCGGAGGTTAATTTAGACCATTTTGTTCCTGTTTATTGTTTGCAGTAGATATAAAGGATGTGGAAAGCAGCAAAGCTATTGCTTTCCTCCTAGAGCTTGCCACAGCTTCATCATCAGCTGTCCAACTGTTAGTGGTGCTAGATGGTTCTTAAGGAGCCAAATGTGGAGGACCTATTCAATCTGAAAAAACATTTTTATAGTTATTGCTCTAATTTACTAGTCTTGAGAGGCACAAACTGTAAAAATGAGTATTATTCTAATGCCTTTAAAATTGCAAACAATTAAGTTTAGTGCATAATATTTCCTTGGTGTGCTTAAATATATATGCTATCATTATCCTTAATTCCCTCTGCAGCTCATCTTCAACTCTTAACACAACTTAAAATAGCATTATATTCCACTGCACTGGGACAGCAGATATTGTGCTCTGCTCATCAGACACATTGGTGGTTTCAGATTGCATTTAACGCCTAAATAGGTATGAAATGTAATAGCCGTGCACACAAAATTCATTATAACCAACAGAAACAGTGTGGAGCCATCGGAAACACTGAAAGAGGACCGTCAGTGTATAATAAAACGCTTAAACTTTCCATGCATTTATTTGATTAAATTTGACCGTCAGTGATGAGACGTTTGTTTCAAACGCCTCATGCAAAACACAAAGTTCTGATTCCTAGATGAGCAGACTCTTGGCAGGCACCAGGGGTTGAATCATGCCTTGTGGCATGTTCTTCCCCAGAGAGCACACCGTGGGATGCACCGTGCCCATTTTGGGAGATATGGCTAATTTCCTCCTGTTTGGGACAGAAACGCAACCACTGAAGGACAAGCCGGGGCTCTGCTGGCGTAGCTGATGGCTGTAATATGAGACTGAGGAGGACTTGGGACGCTCTAAGTTACCTGTAGCATTCAGTCCCATCCGCGATGCTTTGATCCCCTTCTCGAGCCTGCTAAGGCTTTTTGCATCTGCAATCTTCTTGCCTTTGTTGTCCTTCTGGTGTGAAGTGATCGGAGGTAAAAATTTGAAGTTTTTGATGGGAACCATTGTGACGTCATGCCTAATAGTTTGCTTCTGAGCTTTCGAGCCTTTGCTGTCTGACGGAGAAGATTGCGAGGTGTGGCGAAGCACTGGACTTGTCTCTCGTGTCACACATTTCTTCTCCGAGGAACCCGGCACGGATTTCTGAGTGGCACTGTGGCGAGGTGACGCTGCTTGATCTTGAGGAGCTAGTTGATGGCTCGGCGATGCGGCTTCCTTCACGTTAGGCTGGCCTGCATTCGGCTTGCAGTGCTGCTCCATCAGGCTGCCTGAGCTGCCGACCTTAGGGGGCGTTCGGTTGATCCTCGAGGTGGCCAGGCCTTCAGCCTCCTTGTTCTTTGCCATGTCCTGGCCCTTCTGATTCATCATTACGCAGCACAAAGGAGAGACTCTGTCCCAACCGTGGGCCTGTTGTAAAACCAGATTTGAGATTAAACTGAGCAATAGTTTTATGTCTAGACATAAAACCTATGAAGTAAATTACTCTTGAGGCCAATGAAGAGAAATGATGTATGAAACTTTTCAAAGCATGAGTGTTGCCAAGTGAAGTTGTTGGTAGTGTAAATGCATTTTGGTCATTTTAATAATTTCCTGTAACCCCTAGGCCCTCTCCTATTTAAATAATAAGTTATAGTTAAATTATAAATATTCATATCTATGCATAAATGTATTTCTATCTTTGTTCTAATAATGCAAGCAATGAACAATTTTCTTTTAATATATATTTATCTAAAATGCTTTGATTAAGAGATTGTAATTGAATATGTATGATACAATAATATAGTTAATCTTCTTTCTGATTTAAACAATTAATTACATTGTTAAAGAAATGTATATTTATAGGACCTGAGTCTTCATTGTAAATATATGAGTGCTAAATAGTCCAATTGCAGGGGATAACAATAAGGGATTCACCAGTTGTTCACCAGGTGACGTGAGAATGTCAACCAGGTTTAGTTAAAAACTGCATTATATATATTTTTTGGAGACACACAAGTCAGGTTATTGCTTAGATTTTTTTTTAGATTTCTCTAGCCAATTTAGATTATGCCAGATTCTCCAGGACTAAAGCAGATGAACGAGACAAATAAGATCTTGGCTCGAGGTATGTAATGTGACAAAGTATTTTTAAAAAATTTAAAGAACTACAAAATTACATCTGCAGTGTTTTGAGCACAACCACAGGCAGAAAATCCTTTTTCAGCCCCTCTGGCTTTGAATAGTCTTGAGGACCTGTTGAAGTGGTTTGAAAAGAAATTGCATCAAGCAGTAAGTACACAAAAAAGCCACATAACTCTCACAAAGACTTGTAAAGGACTAGTGTTAGTGTTGGAAAATTATCGTGCCAAACTTTAGAACTTAGCATAGTTTGAGTTTCAAAAAAGCTAATAAATAACTAAGAAATCTGCTGATGCTCAGCAATGGAAAACTGGCTATTTTAGGGATCAAGTGATTCTAAACCAACCTGATGTGAGAGAAGTCACGCTTAAGTGTGGAAAGTCAATAAAACAAACCAAAAAAATGTGATCAATCTTTCAACATAGATTCGGATTGGTTTGGGTAACGTTGTTCTCAGAAACTGTCATTTGAAAGTCAATGTATCATTATGTCATATTTTGAAGCTTTTAGATGTGACGACGAGCAGAAGGACAGGGGACATGCGTGTTCACAGTCCTGCCTACTCTAAAAAAAAAAGAAGAAGCTCTGATACACTTATAAACTACAGAAGTAAAATTCCGTCAATAAGACGGACAGGGGGAAAAGCATAAAGATGACATTACTTACAACATGCTCCCAACCGGAGTAACAATGCCACTCATGTGGTTCCAGATCCCTGATGAAGCTCTGCTCACTAATATCTAGGAGGGCATCGATATGTTTCCTCTCTGGCATCTCCAAAACCTTTGACTCCGAGTCTTCTACCTCTACTGCTGCCTTGTCATATTTGTGTTGCTCCTCCTCCTCCTCATTGTTAACTTGTGGTGCGTCTTAGGAGTTGATATGCGATATGTATAATCAAGCGCCGTTTCGGTTAACACAAGATACAAATTCCAAAGCTTTTTACCAACCAAACTCACCAGAAACACTCACACTGACTCCTTTTAACATTCTGAGTGCGGTCCGTCCACCAACCTCTCAGAATATCATGCCGTTACTGCTTGTGTTTACTCCTGAACTCCTGAACTGCAGCGGAGGAAGTTGTGAACGCCTTCAGAAGAGCAGCGGTGTGGTCGTCATGGTAACGGGGGGAGCGTGACGTTGGGACCACGGAAGCGCAGGGGGAACGACGCAGCAGTAACCGTAGCAACCACAATATATAATAGTTACTACGCCGACGGCAAGCGAGAGGTGAACGTAAGGCGGCAGGCTAATCAAAACTGTTCAATTAAATACGAAACTAGTTTTATGAGTTTGGATTTATACGCATGCGCCGAAATGCCTCGAATAGAGCAGAAAGCTCCTTAGACGCGGATATTTGATTTGAATTGCGTATGTGTTTGGGCCGAGCTGTATTTTTACAGCGTCGAAGTGAGAACCCGGACGTTAACAGGTTTTATTGCCTCAGAAGGAGGAAACCATTTTGGTCAGTTGATGATACGTGAACTTCTGCACGTAGGCGGCTGTGCGTACGTCAGTACGCTCGATTCAGGCGAGGTAGCTCTCTGAACGGAACGCCAGCTTACTTCTTTAAAATGCAAGCGAGTGTGTCTGAGGATTTTTACTCTCTCTTTCTCTCTGTTTCTGTTTTTCATTGAGCCAGAACCTGAGCTCCAGTCACCGTCTCCCGCAGCCGCAGTCCGGCTCTCAGCTGCGGAAACAACAACCTCTCGCTTAATTGGTCCAGAGCCGCGGAGTGTCAGCATCTGACGCAAACAGCAGCGCCAATCCGCGACGGGCGACGCTGACACCTGAAGCGCTGTATGTCTCGACTCTCGCCGGCTGGGCTTCTTCATCATCACGACCAAGCTCGGTTCTGCAGTGCGGGTCGCCCTGGCGCTCAAGCAAAGCCCCGGTTCGTGCGTCCCGTCCGTGGAAATGCTGCCTCCGAAGAACTGCCTCCCGAGGAACTACAGCTGCATCGCGGGGCTCTTCGGCAGCCTGACCGCCGCCAACCCGAGACTGGAGGACGGAGACGAGTGTGATGTGATGAACGGCTCGTGTGAACCCATGGAGAACCCGGTGGTGGACGAGAGGCCGCGGGGCAGGGAGATCCTCCTCAAGACCCCGCAGAGCCCGAACCTCCGCCGCAGGTGCAAATCGCTCCCTACGCCTATGGAGAGAGCCAGGTTGGAGATCGCACGCAGCAGAAGTCCGACCAGTCGGAAGAAGGTGCGCTTCGCCGACTCCCTGGGCTTGGAGCTCATAACCGTGAAGCACTTCGACGATGCGGACGACCCGGAGGTGCCGGAGCGCATTTTGGCGAAGCTGCCCAAGGCGACGCTCCATCACCTGGACACGAAGTTCCCTCGGGCTCCCGCGCAGTCCGTGTTCATGGAGCTGCAGTTCACGAACCCCGGCACGCTGCCCGACTTCGAGCAGAAAGTCCGGGAGGTGAAGGTGCTGCTGGAGACGGTGCAGACGGACGACTTCACCCTCTCCGGCTTTGTGCGCGTCTTGAATCTGGCCTTTGAGAAGAGCGTCTCTCTGCGCTACTCCCTGAACAACTGGATCACCTTCATGGACAGCTTGGCCACCTACGTCCCGGACTCGAGCGACGGCGTCACGGACAAGTTCAGCTTCAAGATTGTCATGCCCACCTACTTAGATAACGGGGGCACCTTGCAGTTCGCCATTAAATACTACGTCGGCGGGCACGAATTCTGGGACAATAACAACGGGAACAACTACAAGGTGCGTCGCCATCGGCTCAAGATGTCGCCACCTCGGGAGTGGGAGAACGGATGGATCCACTTTATCTGAGCGATGCGGCTCTGATTTTACGCACCCGATTTAAGTGCGTCCTCTGCGCGTAATGATCTCCGGGTAGACCTTAATCTAAACGACTGTAGCCTGTTAAATGTTTGGATTCGTTTCTTCTGTCATAATCAGCCACTACCACGCTGTGACAGGACATATTGACCCATGCTATGTCCGAACAGCTGCCCTGTTGTGATAATCTTACATTGGCTGGTTGAGCCTGACAGGGTCCCAGCAGGAGGGACGGGATGCGTCTGATATATATATATATATATTTTTCTGCCTTGATGTCAGGGCTCGGTGCAGCTCGGTGCCCTTTGGGGGAGGGGGGGGGGTGTCATGCTCAAATGATGTAATATGCCACGGAAAACGCCAGCTTCAGGCTTTACTACTCAACGTCAGGAGAGGCTGTAACATTTAGCTGCTTCGATTTTGCATTTTTTGTGTAGCCTGCTTATAGATTTAACGGTAAACAGAAAGCCTGACTGCATAAGCTGTCTGGGTCCGGAGCCCCACACGGAGCTCCTGCAGTCTCTGAACACCTCTGATGAAACGGAGGACAAAATCCAAATTAAATAATTTAACATAGGTTACATAAACATCAGAGATATTAATATGAAAAAGATATTTTATGTACTAAATAATAATTTCCTATGAGATTCTATTAAAAAAAATGCCTTATTCTATTTGAAATATATGTTATTTTTGTGCAATAGCTAACTATTAAATAGTTATCAATCGACGTATCCAGCCAGCATTTATGTTTGGTCCAATATGAATCTTGCCATGGCTGGTTTGGAAACTGAAAACTTGAAAGTTTTATTTGTGATTCTTTGAGGCTGTTTAGCTCAAACATTCTCAAAGTGCCAAGATAAGAATATCAATCCTACTGGAGTTTTTTTTAAGATGACCTTCATATTGTTACCAGATTTAATCACAACTCTTATTATAGTCCTTGCACAAACCTAGTTTTAAGTGGACCCTAGTGTACAATTGGCTTCCTGTCTGGAACCTACATGAGTGAACTACAGATGAGAACCACGGAGGCATTTAGATGGATTTTGAATTAATATTAAGAAAACTTTTCCAACTTTAGAAATACATCTAGGACCCATATGGATGCATCAAAGCTGTACACAATCCCGCCATTATTCCGCCCAGGTCCTTCTTGAATGTGCTCCACATGTGAATGCTGGCTGGGTTTGGGTTGGGTTGTTGGGTTGTAATTTGCCTTCGTGTTATTTTAATCTGTAGCATTAATTCGATATTATTTCCAGACCACAAAACAGTGCAATTCTTTTAATAGGGTTGTGTTTATACACGGTGGGAACCACGTCTTCTTACATTGCTGTCTTGAAAATGTTTCTTCCCACCTACTGCGCTGCTCTGACATGGTTGTTCTTCCAATCAGGAAAACGTATGCAGAGGCCGTGTGAGCAGTTAGGTTTACCTCACTTTATTTACGTACTTCCTCCTCTTCAGGTCAGTGATGGTATTTATAGTAATTATTTTTACATTCAAACAAACGCGTTTTATTGTATATTCACAGATGGAAATATTTTAGATTCTCGATTGCACTGTTAGCGTTGTTTCCACAAGGCAGTTTTGTCTGTAGACAAAGTAGCTACTACAGATGCCTGCTTTTGAACAGCTTCTGCTGCTGTAAAGGTACTCGATAGTCATCACTTTGCAAGGACGTTGTCCCTTTGCACTTCACAGGAATGACCAAACAATGTCAGCCGTTATTTATTTCCGCAGCTCGTCTCACCGCTTGTTTTTCACGCCATAGTCACGGATTCATCTGATTCGTGCCGTGGGTTTTTCCCAGATATATATTTTTATTGAATTCTTTTTAACTCGGTCCCCTGTGCAATGTGTGCACTCAGTGCTTATGGTGAACAATAGCTCGTAAATAAGCTTGAATGCAGATACCCGCTTTGTTCTTTCCTCTGGAATGAACAGGAAGCAGAGGAGGAGGAACCTCGGCGTGCTTTTAATTCCAGTCCTATGAGTGAAGTCTGAACATCACCTTTGCCTTTATTTACATCCCCCGGGGGCCTGAGAGGAAAGTTTTTCCACTGGAAGAGCCCGGAATGTGGATGAAGGCTATTCCTGTAACCACTTAGCATTGGGGTTTGGAGCTGTTCCCACTATGAATACATCGGTGGTGTTGGTCTTCAACTTTTGACACATGTCAACACCCAAAGACTGAGGCTAATAATTGGCTCTGATGAGGTGCGAGGGAGACTCAGTGACATTTGCTACCACACATCTTTATTATGTACATAGCTGCAAATTGCTGTGGATATAAAAGGTCTAGTCATGCCAGATTCTCTTATGCATTGTTGAAAACAATGCGTCGTCCGCCTATGTGAACTCGTTGGTCAAGTGGTGTAATAGAGGACAGCATTGATTTTCAAAGATAACAAATAGATAGAAACACCAAAAAACAAAAAGGGAGTTTCTTACATCAAAGACTTTACCGCCACCTGATCGGATTTTCTATGTTAGAAACATCTGATGAGGCTTCTTAACTTGAATGACTTTTCACATTCTCCTTTCTCGTGGTACTAAGTTGTAATAAACGTGCACAAGTCAGTTTTAGCTCGATGCTATTGTTCTGTTATTGTGCATCCCGATCATAAAGTCAACAAAAGGGCCTGACGTTTCATTAGACACTCACCTGTATGTAAACATCATAATTTGCATCAAAACACAGAAATATGTTACTGTGTACGTAATTATATCCGTGTTTCACGCTGAATGTCTTCCTATTGGTGTTCTGTGTACTTTTGAAGCATTTCCAATCCTTATTGGTGCAAATGGTTCAGTCATTCGATGCTGCAAAATTATAGGAAGTCCTCTGAGTCAATTAACACACACAAGTCTAATTGTAGAGCGGGAACATGTTATTATGTTTAGTCTTGCAGTAATTGTGGATGTTGGTTGGATTTGGTTGATTTTTACCCTGATATTAGCCAGAATTTGAGTCACACATCTGGGGGAAAAAAAAGGCATGTGCACTTTGTTTCGATGCAAACTGCTCACTGTGTGAGTGATTCGTATCACGGTTGATGGGGGACGCAAGTGAGGAAAGATTGTAGACTTTATGAACTCTTGACAGTGGCTAGGGACATGTAAAGTCTGAATAGGAAATGTCAGATGCACTTTGGTGCTCGATAGCTTTTTGCATGAATGGCTCATGATTGTAGCTAATACTGAGCAGTCAGAGCAGGTCGAATGCAGGTAGAGGAGGAAAAGGAATGTGTAATTGTCTCTGAAAGTTTCTCCTTGGAAATCTTTTCCAGCTTTTAGCACATTGTGCTGCTCTTGTCTCTCAGTCCGTCTAATGTATTATAACTTGATGACACTGGTATTTTTTTTAGCTATTATTATTTATCTTCTTTTATTTGCATCTTTTCAGAGCTATTTGTTTTAACATCTACACTGTGAGTTCCGTGTCCTTTATTCTGTGAAAGTTCTATGTTTGCACGTTGAGCAGAAACGTACTGTCATGTTTACGTTTAGCTTGTAATGTAATTCCATACTTTGTTAAATTAATGCTTAATAAAAGCTTTTGTGATGGAAAACAATCTTTCTCTGTTTCTTGAGCTCACAGCCATCTAACTAGAAGTGTAAAAATATTCCTCGGTTCTTCTAAGTGACTGTATTCTCAAATAGTTTCAGTAGTAGGTCAGTCAGACATCTCATTTCAGTAGACCTGCCATTGGCTGCCATTCTTGAAGCAGATCTCTGCAGCGGTTTTCAGCACGACGCCATTATGAACCTGCCTAAGGACATGTCCTTGAATTGATTTCTGCTCTGACACCGCTCCTCTGTTTACAGGAAGGGGCGCTCGAATCAGGAGAGAGTGCAGGAGAAGGAGCCTAAAAATGTGAGAAGCATTTCATAAAAAAACCAAAAAAAAATGCATCTTGTGCGATAAAGACAAATAGTACAGTTTTTTAACCTGCAGAGAATTAAGGAAGTTGCATTTTGCTTTTCCTTGAATCATTTTTAACATTAATAAAGGTTATGTTGACAGAAGATAACGCCTCTGTTTATGAAATGCAGAAGAACAACCTTTATTTCTCGCTACCTGTTCATGTGCACACACATTTAAATTCTTCATATGCAGACCATTTTTCTTTGCAGTCTGAGGTAAACATTGGATCCACTGTCTTGCACCGAGGACACATGACGTGTGGATGGATGGGGTTTAAAGCGCTGGCTGTGCAGTTAAAGAACTCCTGCTGATCCATGGAAAACACGGCCATGTTGGATCTAACGTGAAGCATCAACACTTTTAATTCCGACATACATGGTTTTCTTGATCTGTTTTGGCAGATCCTCTATTTTTTTGCAAAGTACGCCAGTTACTTAAAATATGCTAATTATAACATGTAGTAAGCAAATTGGAATATAAGTGTCTCTCAGCATTATTGAAAAAATAAAGACTTTCAAAATTTTGGTCAGAGAGTGCAACCCACATATTGCTTCATTACACACAGGTTGGTGTATTTCAAGCGTTTATTTGTGTCAAATCCATAATGTGATCGTTATGGATTATGGCTAATAAAATTCTAAATTATAGCTTCTCAGGAAATTAAAGACTGCTGACTTCACAGCTGACACAAGAGGCCATTGCTAAAGAAAATGTTTGTTCACAGAATGCAGTATTCAAGTACACTGATGGAGAGAAAAATGTTTTGCAGGAAAAAAGTACACATACTAAAGACTTGAGAATATCATATAGCAAACCCCATTCAAGAGTTTTAGGAAGACTTACATGGGCTGTCTGAATACATAAACTGTGCCTTAGGCTTATTGCCTCTCTATCATGTCTTCCTGATGCAGTAATAATTTACAAGGAGCCACTAAATATTGAGAGCATATACAGTGTGCCGTACATGGACAGTATTTCCAGTAGGCCCACATTTCTAAAGGGAAAAATCCTTTGGGGGGATCTTAAAAAAACATTCTGGTCAAAAACTGTAAGACATAATAATTGAAGTGAACAAAAACAAAAAAATATTTAAACATATATAAGAAGTAAATGTTTAACTTTTTGAATTGATTTGCAAAAATAATCTTACTCTTGGATTACAGTTTATGTCTTGAGATGCACCTGTGTAACCTCCACAGTTAATCACGCAGAAGGTAAAACAGCAAACACCTTTTACTAAAAGGAAAGTAGCTTAATTAGTATGAATTGGCCTTGCTGAGCACCTGTGAAATAAACCAAGAATAATTACATTACTGTTTGCGTTTGCGCAACAGATTAAGTCTGTGTGTGTTGCACCTGGGTTTCTGGAGTCATATTTAGAACATGGTGGTTAACATGTTAATCTGCTTGTTAACCAGCAGAGTGCCGTCACTGTGAGGTCTTGGCTCACGGTCAAAGGAAGCTGAGTGACGGTGGCGTTGAAGGCTTTCTGACAGTTGGTGAGTCTGCGTAGCAGCTTCATCCTTTCAGCAACCAGTGAATGTGGATCCATATGGCCAGTCAATGAAAACCTGCTGTGAAGCTAATTTGATTCTATGATTGGACCTACTCAGCAGCTTGCTTAGTCAATCTTGTGATTCCCCAGGATAACGATAAATGTAGATCCATCCAGTTTCACCGAGAAGTGAAGCAGGAAATTAAGACATGCGCAGTTAGTTTTCATTACGATGTTACTCATTTATCTTTGTCTTTGATGTGTTTATCTCTTGAAGATGTGGTTGGATTTGCTACCATCAGCAAACAGTTTCACAGCAAGCTTGGGATTTTTTTTTTTTTTTTTACATCATTCTTGTATATTTTTAGCCATTCAGAGCTCGACCTGTTAGTGTGCTTTGATCATTATCTTGCTGCATAACCCACATTCGCTTTAGCTACAAGTCTCAAACTGAGGGTCAGATATTCTCATTCAAGATTTACTTAGTTATAGCAAGTTGTACATATTCTGAAATTATTTTCAGAAAAGCTGGGAACTCATTGAGGCTTCAATATCTGCTCCGAGGACATGTTGACATGTATCCAGGATCAAAAACCTCCAAATCTGGACAATTATTGAAAAAGTTGAAAACGAGCCACAGCTGTTAAGAGTAAATGAGTATAATCAAATCAACAACAACGTGTCCGGCTTTCTGTGCAGCCAGTCGTGATGATCAGACAACATTGTCACGAAGTGCAGCAACCAACAGCTGCTTACGTAACTCCTGTGTTCATGTGATGATGACGCGCTCTTCACTTCCACCCCTCAGGCCTCGGCATTATTAGGCTACAACAACAGACCATAGGACGCTTTTTCAGACCAGTGCTGCTTCTCTCACCTCACCCGGAGCGTCCGCCACCTCCAATAAAAGGAAGCCACTCCAGAGCACACAAATCAGTTCTGTAGATTTGAATTTTAATCCTTTCAGATGAGGCGTTTACAAAGATAAAAAGGAAAAAAATGTATCCAAAGATGCTGATTCAGAGGCAGCTGCAGCCACACGGGGTCAGGCCATAACCTGGTCGAAGTGAGCGCTAGATCTGAATAATTGATCTGCTAAGTGATCGTCTGCTGCTATGGAAAATTCATTATGTTGTTTTGAACTCACCGTGTTTGCTTCCCTTAAACCATGCGTGGTCAAGTCATAACATTCACTTAGACACTCTCACAAAGAGGGAAAGACTAGACAGGACAGGAGTCTGACTCTATCTTCTTCAAGCTTTCCCAACCTCCCTCTCTACTGAGCCCACTGTTACTCATCGGTCTACCTATTTCATCACAAATAAAATGTAATGTGAACAATTCTACATCTCTTAGGTTGGGACATATAGTTTACAATAATTGTTTTCCATGAAACACAATAAAGTCAAGCATGCGCGTAAATCCAATACATATTGTAAAAGGAGCAGCTTATCTCCTAAATCTCCCAACTATGCTTTTAGACATGTATAATAATTCATGAGGACACCATGAGATATTAATAGAGACGGCAGCCTTAGTTTTGTGACAGGTAGTTGTTTGTGACAAAGGCAGATCTGGTGTTCTCCGTAAGAGCTTCTATCGCTCTGAAACTCACTGCTTAACGTGGAATATATTTATTTATATATATATATATGAATAAATATATATATATATTTCTTTCTTTCTTTCTTTCTTTCTTTCTTTCCTTCTCCCTTTCTTTCTATGCTATTTTTAAATCCATTTTTAAACCAATGTTCTCAGTCAAGGCTAACTTTTGCTTTTACAAATAAATCTCATTTGGCTAAATTTAAAATTGGTTTTAACTTGCTTTACATGTCTTCACGTATCATATCTTTCCAGGCTCACATTGCTACTTTATGCATGATGCTAACATGGCAATCAAAATAGATTTAAAAATTATACATTTCAGATTAAGGGCTAACAATTAAATGCTATTAGCATCAGCTTAAAAATACAAATTTACTCCAAACATCTTCCTTCTACATTATGTTAATCTGTCTCTGGAATTAAAGTATTAATGTTACATACACCTCCTCCCCAAAGCAGCAAAATGAGTACAAATCAAGATCATAAATAATGTGGTGTACCTGAAAGAGGGTGGATTTACGTTATGCATCCACTAGATGGAGCTGCACTAAAGGGAATGTCAACAAAACAGTCCGACTGTCATGATCTGTGTTTCTGTGTATTTATTTTTAGAGTTTTCTGTGTTCTGTTTCTCTCTGTGAGTTTCTTTCTCTGCGTCCTCCCTGTTGATTGTTCCCAGGTGTGTCTCCTTCCCTTGATTACCCCTGTGCTATTTAAGTCCACCTGTTTTTTTTTCTCTCATGTCGGGTCCTTGTCTATGATAGTTCTTCTGCCGGCACAGTAGAACAGTGAAGTCCTGTGTCGGCATTAGCTCGTCTTGTCAGTCTTTGTTAATTCAGTTGCTACCGGTGCTGAGCCTCCATATTTCCTCTCTGCCGTGCTTGCCTGGGATTTGGACTGTTTGAGCATTTTCATCAATAAATCACCATTGTCATCTCCATCCTGGGTCTACCTGCGTCTCACCTCACCAAACCACCACACTATGACACCGACTCCGGTCAGCAAAGAGAGCCTTCTGCGACTGGGCTGGACGATGGTCGTGGAAAACATGGTGCTAAATGACCTGCAGACGACCTGATTCTAGACAGTTGGTAGGTAGATAGGTCAGTCAAACTTTATTAATAGATTACAAACTGACGTTCTGACAACTATCCCAGCATGCACTGCGCGCTTCTTCTTCTACGGGGGAAAATGAAGTCGGCAGCTGCTTACCGTAGTTGCTAGACCTGTTGAGGCTCAATATTGGTCCATATATAAGGCACACCGAATTATAAGGCGCACTGTCAGCTTTTGAAGAAATTGAAGGTTTTTAGATGTGCCTTATAGTATGGAAAATATGGTAATGTTATTTATTTCCTTAGTTTTGATTTTTATACCCAATCTTTCACCGCCTTTTGTAAGTAGTTTTTGTACTGTAGCTGTTACTCTTTCTTTTCCAGTATGGACAAGTCTGCTGTTCCATTAAGTTGATGAGTGTGACTACTGCAGCCACAGTAAATTTTTGCACAGTCAAGAGCAAATAATTCTGGGCCACAGGCGCGTACATAAATTATCCACTGATCCTGACCATTTTCAAGAGCAAACCAGCGATAAGCGAAATGACAAACTGAGAGAATCGGGAACAGACAGAAATAACCAGGCAGGAGGCAGATTAGAGTGAAGGGCACGTATGGAGGAGCTGTGTGTTTGAGCTATACTTAACGGACTATTATCAGTCCCAAGCTGACAGGTCTGTCACTGCCACTCAGAAAATGCCATCAACAGGAGCCACTGCCCAGGTTTGCAAAGAGGATTTCCTTTTCAAGTAAAATGTGGTTATTGAACATATCTGAGTGATTTCTACTATATTTACTTGTGATGTATATGATGAAAGGATAATTTTGTTCACACGTCACTTACCTTGGCGTTCCTGGAAGAACCAACCCAAGAACCCAACTCTGACTAACAACTGTTTTAACTCAGACTAGGACTGATCTGGTGTTCTTTATCTTCTGCAGTTTTAGCTACAAGTATGACAACATTTAAGTGACGTCAGTAACTATAGATCAGTTTCATCTCCAGCTATAGAGACCAATCTACATCTACTACTGATCTACTGTTTTTCATGTTTTATTTCCTAACCAAAAACAAATAAATCAACACAGATAGTACAGTATTGACCAAATCGAGATGATTTCTTAGGACCTCTGGACATTATGTTCCATTTAAAACTCCTACAGTAGTCTCTGTTATGCGTTTATGCACAAGGTTGTGCAAAAGGATCCATTACGAGTTGAATAGAGAAGGTCACCCTCAAATACACTCAATGTTTCTTTCTAAGGATGCTTGTCTAAGAAGTCCTGGATGTGCAGCTTTTTCTAGCTTTGCATCTCAGGTGACTTTAGATGCTCATTTTTGTCTCCTCCAGCTGCACTTTATCATAGAGAATGATGTCAATGATTGTCACTCTGGCTCTCATTTACAAAGGAAGGAAGGGAAAAAAAACAAAACGACACCACTATTCGCTATTGGGAATCACTCAGCCTGGCGCGTGAGTGATTCAGCAAAACGTGACCGCTGTCAGCACAGATATTTGTTAGTGGCTATCCCTCCCCACAGCTGGAGCCTCTGTGTATCCACCAAGCAGCAGAAGCGATCCACAAATATGAAAACACAGTTCAGTACGTACATATTTGTGTGAGAGGGTGTGTGTGTGTGTATATTTAGGCTGCCCTCTGCACACGTTTCTGCCTTTGGTAACCCGAATCATATCCTTTTCAGCCTTTCCCCTGAATCTCTGTGAGCCCTTGTTGCCTTTGGGTGCGCAGGATTCACAACAGGTCTGATAAATTAACAATGATGGTGCACTCTCTCACACCGCTCGTCTTGTCTGGCTTCCATCCCAAAGCACTCTCTGGGTCTCTCTCTGAGTCTCCCCCCTCAGAAACGAGGAGGTCACATGGAGCCAGCGTGTGACGACATGAACTGGAGTCTTGCTTTTGCAGAAAAGAAGGACTTTCGACGCCGAGCCCAGTTTTATGGTATTTTTTTCTTTTATTTGATGCAATACGTGGATGTGTACACAGCGCTGAAATATACATGAGGAAATATTTCAGCTCATTTCAGGGCAGGAAATGGCTGCAGACTCTTAGGTCAGCTGCTGAGCTAAATCTCACACTCCACTGAAGAGTTCAGTTGTCTGAGTATAGTTTTGGGTTTTACCTACGTTTACAGCGCAGATGATTAAAAGGAGGGATTCATTTATTTAACATTTCAAGATGTATATATCCTATTTCATCAAGTACTCCAAAACTTTTAAAGGTATTTGAACAATTTCAAGTTTTTAGAGTCTTTTAAGTCATTTTTGCTGTTTGCTAAAATAATGATTCAACATGCACAATAGCAGAATTACATTTGAACTGTCTTGAACACCGATTGGTAGGGCTGCATCATGCTAAAGATAGTTTTCCATCTATTTTTTTTTATGTTTTATTTTTATTTTTTATTTTGTGCACACGTGTAGAAGAAACGGTTTCAGTGTGACGAGTCAAACTGATGATCTTCATGCATGTGTGCTCCCAGACTCCATATGGTGTCTTATCTGGAGAGGAGATTCAGGCTCTCTGCTGCCCTCTGGTGTTCTATCATCTGAAAACCAATACACCATCTCAACAAAAAAGACAAATCATTCATCAGTTGATAACATAACAATGATGACATACCAAATTATAATACCAAGAACAATAACATCATTTTGTCTTTGTTTCGCTAATTTGTCTTTTTTTGTACTGAAAGGAAATTTTGTGGTGCTTCTGTACAATAACAATAAAATAATTTTGATTCTAATTCTAGTAACTGACATTCACTGAGGGCAAAAGTAACTTGTTGCCATTGCATTTAATGTCACTACAAGTAAAAAGATGTGAAAAGCCTTCAAATAAAGCAATCTCTTATTACAGTAAGACAATTTCTCACTGAAAAACAAGATTTAAATTTCAAATCTTTACTAAAACACAATGCACCATATTTCCTGTCCTCTTTCAATAATTCAACAGATACAATATGAAAGTATCATAATTTACAAAATCATGCAAAGTTGGCACTTTTGATGCATCTTTTAGAAAAACTTTGCTTTAAAAGTGTCATTATTTACTGAATGACACTTCATGACAACTGTCAAACATTCATAAAAACTTTATGTTCATGCCAGGTGTCATGTCATGTTTATGACAGTGTCATGTCAGACTTATGGACACCCCTTCAAATAAAGTGTTACCAAGCATTTCTGCAGAATGGGATCTGAGCTGATGAAAAAAATATATCCATCCACTCCAAATATTCATTCAGTGTGACCCTTTTGTAGAATTACACATAACCTCTTTGATTTTCAATGACTCCCATCCTTTGGTGAATAATTTGATTATTTCCACTGACATTTTTTAAACATACTGATTAGTACAACTAGTTTCAGACGCACAATTAAATCCTTTTAAAGCAATGTAGTTATGCTGGGATTATTAATAAATCTTTACTGGATTACTTGAGCTCCTGTTCAAAATCAAAAATGTGTCTCATTTATCTGGCTACACGCCACATGTTCAAGTGAACACAATCCAGAAATGTCTTCCCGAGACACGGGCCACTACCTCTGTCTCTGTCCTCGTCTTTGACGAGAAACATCACAGCCTCAATTTGTCTGGATTTACGCCTGCTCTCCCTCCCAGTTCACCCTCTCACACTCCATCTGGTCCCTGCAATCTTCACGTCCCAATCTTTCTCTGAATGCATTAGCTCGGACACCAACACATTTAGACTCCCACCTGCTAATTTAGTTCTTCTTTCAGGGGTATGTGTCACCCCACACACACAATAATAAATATAAAAACAAATCATTTGATCATCATTGCTGTTTCTTTTTATCAGGTTTCACATAGCTTTTCTTAGATAAGCTGACACTTCTCATCCTGTCGCCCTCTCTGCCTCTCCAAGGACTTCACTGCTGCCATGGTGACCAGCTCCTGCATCACACGACCCCGACCTTGTGGGCCAATTAGCCTTTCATGTCTGTGGATTAATTATACCTGTGTTTCTTGCTGCCTGTAGTGTGTTTGTGTTTTCTTATTAAAAGTAACGCTTTTCTCTGGTTATCTAACACAGCCTAGACTTGAGGTAGAGGAGATTTCTGTGCCCTGTTAAGATTTGGCAGGTGACAAGTGGAGGACTTAAGATGTTGAATGGGGAGTAAGTAATCAGACTCTTCTGGTTTTTGTTGTTTTAGTTGATCAGCCATCAGAATAGAATAAAGATCCAAATCAGAGCATTCTGGCACAAACTCGGCCCCACATCTACATCGTCTCCCACATTTTGTAAAGAATAACTGAACCATTCACGTCAATTTTACTCAAAACCCTTTTCAATATTGTACAATAGAACTTAAGAGGACAAAAGAAATCTATATAAGAGCTAAAGTGCCTTGCAAAAGTTTCATACACTTTAAATTCTTCAAGATATTGTAAAACAAGCCATGCAGTTCAAATATTTATTGTTTTTTTTGTGATAGATCAAGACAATAAAATGATAAAGTAGAAGTATGATGATGGACACTGTAATTTATAAAGTGTTTTTCAAATACACATCTGCCAAATATGTCATTCGTATATCCAGATCCATTCACTCTAGTATCTTAGAAAAAAAGAAAATGGCAACCAACTGATTTCAGAAATCACCGATTCAGAAAATACTGTTCACCTGAATGTAATTTGTGTCAGCATACATACAGCTGGTCTTCAGAGGTCTTATTGGTTTGTGAAAGAATATTAGAGAACAAAGTATTATGAGGAACAAGAAACACAAAGGACACAACTGCAAACCTCTGACATGGAATTTCTCCTATATTGAAAGCTGGGCAAGGAAGAAATGAATTACAGAGGCAACCAAAAGGCCCATGGTGACTCTAGGGGCTGCTAACCAACGCTATTATAATAGAGATATTTGACCACTCCACCTCATCATACGGTCTCTCCAGGTCAACAGTGCCGTGGTCCAGAATTCAAAAACAACTTTCCTGGAGCCTTTATTTGTGTTCCTTCTTCACACACCTGAATCAAGTTGATTCACTTGAATCAAGCATGAGCTGCATGTCACGCTGAAGAGGGAAAATAGTCATTTGATTCTGGACACTTGAGTGCTTGTTGATGAGAAGCTCAATCTTTTTCTCCATCTAAGTGCCAGCAGCGTTTAGCCTTTTCACCGTGTCCCTACCTAACAGTTGTTATGCAGACCTCGTGTCCTCAGGATGCCCTTTGCTGCAGTTCTCTAACACAGACTATTGGAGAGCTTTTTTTCTCTCTTACAAGTCTGCCACTTGGTGAGATCATTATTGGACCTCATCTTGGTCAGGGGTAAGAAACATACACTTCTGCTGAATATAGAGACTTGCTCCTGAAGGTAACAACCTGTCATGTATTACTGATTAGAGATTTTGAACTACTGGTTAACTTCAGGAGGAAAAGCATAAATCGATCACCAACACCAACAATGACATCAGTAATTGAGTTAAATTGATTTTAAAAAATCTTATCTTACTCCACTTCAGTTTATTTTCCTAAATTAGAGCTTCACTGCAAGATCAAGTTACTGCAACATAAGATTAGTATCATGTCATGTTTGAATAGAATCAAACATGACAGCTACTCCAGTGAACAGTCAAATTAGAAATTATACGTGAATGAGCAAAAGACAGCAGACACATGAAAGCTTTGTGGATGATTTTAAATATTTTAATGTCACATATTGGCATTGATGAGCATCCAAATGCAGAGACGGGGACTGTAGGTGTATGGTGACAAGCAAACAGACTCAATAAGTAATGCAACAGACTGTTGAACAAGAACAGACATTCTGATACTCACTGAGAAAACTAGACACTTTTTTTTTCCTGCAGAGTGTGATTTCTGGAATACTGGAAAGGTGAGGTAAAGAGTAGCTGAACGGCAGGCACTCAAAAATAGCTGATTTTGACACTGAATTCCTGAAATATATTTTTAAAACTATTGCAGGTGTGTGTTTTCTATGTGCATGTAAATAGACGCACAGAAGTTAAAGTTTACAAAATATTACATCAGGTGATCCGAAACGTAATTTTGACGAGTGATTGTTATCCGGATGAAGGGGAAACGTGTGCTGTTCCAATTCTTGACCACTTGATGGCAGCATAGGTTTAGTGTTTGGCCTTTCGCGGCAGAACAGAGGTAAACTTAACAAGCAAATAAATTGAAACCTCATCCTCTGGGCCTTTGAGGAGTCTTGTAAGGCGCTGCATTAAAATGTTCTTATTGGCTGTTTCTGCCCCCCCTACCCCACCTCTTGTCTCTGTCTTTTGGGGAGGGTTTGTAAGGACTGCTGCCTATTAAAGCGTCTGTGAGAGCAATGTGTTGAAGAGGGGCCAGAGCTCAGCTCTCAATCTGAAGAATGTGTTGGCATATACAAGGGGCGCCACTGAAATGGAACTTTAATTAATTTACACAAAAAGCTGAACAATCGTAAAAGCAGACCTCAGTGCTGACAACTAACAGCTTAGGTAATCCGGGCTGGAACACAGCTTCCTTTAACCTGAGAATTAGACTTTTACGAGGGCTTGTACTTGAAGCCTGTTCCTAAGTGTAAGGAGGGGAAGATAGCAGCTGAGTGTGTGTGTGTGTGTGTGTGTGTGTGTGTGTGTGTGTGTGTGTGTGTGTGTGTGTGTGTGTGTGTGTGTGTGTGCCTGGGCGTCAGATGGCAGAGGTGGGCTGTGAATGAGCCTTTGATCTATCCAGCCAAGTTTCCCCTGTGGACAGCAGCTGTTATGATACACACCGTCTAGTAGCAACAGATCCTCCCAAGATGGTTCCCCAGCGCTCCTCTCCACTCTCCTGTCCTGTTTTCTCTTTATTTTCTCCTAAGGCAGTGATTAATGAAGGGGAAATGAAAACAATAGCCCTGCCAGTCTGCAGGCCGGTGGTAGCCCTGCCAACCTGACAGCAAATCAAAGAGAGCAAAACTGTAGGTGAAAGTCTGTGATGGAGCAGAAACGGTTTGAACTGCGTTTTCATGGAGGTCTTTTTATGAGTTTAAAACAAGGGAGATTTATTGAGCAATCTAAACTGATCATTATGAAGGTCGTTTCCATACTAAGTATGGTTCTTGTTCGAGTTACATCTACAGAGAGAAAAAATGATAATACAGTTTAATGGGTACGTGTTAATATAAGGTGCTTTGTCCCAAGGAAGCGCTTTTATCCCAAGTGTTTGTAAAAGATGGAGCAACTCAAGGGTTCATTCTTTCATATTCTATACATTTTTGTGACTTTTTTTGTAAATATTATTAGTTCAAATGCAGTATTTCAGACCTGCCACACTCTTTTCTCTTCTAGCTCAGGCATGACTGGGTCTTCTGAATGGGTAAGGACCCTTTTGCCAAATTAGTGACTAAGTGGCTTAAGGACTGGCCATGATTTTTGCTGCCCTTCCAAAGCTCTTGTTTCACTCCCATAAATCTATTTATGGGCAGAGGAAGGTGGCCTACAAACCAGACTCAATTGCACCAAGTTCTGTCAGGAGAAATAGACCGTCTGTAATGCTCTATTTATCGATTTATTAGAGTCCAAAACAGTAGATGACTAAAGGAAAGACAAGCATTAAGAGCATAAGATAAAGATCTGACTTTGATCAATCATTGTAGTTTTTAAAATGAATTACAATTTGATTTCATCGAGCCTTTTCCTTGGCCTAGTATTCAATTCCTCATCTTTTTCGTACTTTAAAAGTGCAGTTATGCAATGACACTAAGCACGTAAACTCTACACAGAGGTACGATAAACATTTACTTTAACTTTTCTTTTAGCAATTTTCAAAGGCTGTTGTGCGCTTATCACAATGCTTTCAAAATGAAATCCGGTGTTTTATGGTCTCTGGTTCTCCGTGTTGTTGAATGAAGGTTTGTGGCACAAACACACGTGCAGTGCAGTGTGGTCAGGACAGGGCCGAACCGCAGCCACCCATGTGAAATGAGTCAGTGAACAAACCTTTATTCCTCCTCTGTGCTGCTCTGTTATTAAACTGCCTCAGCTAAACCCCCAAACTGTGGATAATTCACCTTTGCTCATTTATTCCGAAGTGCAAAAAGTGGCTGTTCTACCTGGACACGTTAGTCTGTTCTGTGACCTTAGAGGGAACTTTCTCAGTGTGACCTATTGCCAGCCGAGAGGTCGGAGCACCATTTATCCCTGTGGTACCTGTCTAGCACGGCGATTGAGTTACTAAGTGTGTGTTGGGTACTTATTTGGCCATTCAACGGGTCAAGCTCTGCAGGCGTGTGTGCAAAAGTCAACAAAGATCTGTTTACACGTTCACCTCTCCTTGAAGCACAAGCTTCAGATGAGGTGTGCATGTTCACATTTGCATGTATTATGTATACTGCTAAATATTTGCTTTTTTTAACTCAAAGAAACCAAGACGTTCTCCCCTTTCTCCACTCCAATGATGGGGCGTCATTGGAGTGGTTGGCCCGATAGAGATGCGTCTTTCTCTCGTGAAGCAAGCACGAGCGTGACAAATGTGTTGTGAATGAATATCGTGTTGCTGCTTCACCCCATCTCTGTGCATGGAGCTCAATGCCTCTCCATTCACACCCCAAATATACATCCTGATCCACACACACACACAGCTCTGGGGGGGGGGGCCGGGGCGGGGGCGGGGGGGGGGGGGGGGGGGGGGGGCGGGGCGCGCGGGGGGGGGGGGGGGGGGGGGGGGGGGGGGGGGGGGGGGGGGGGGG
>CAEGAF010157901.1:0-17997 GCA_903067075.1 Micropoecilia bifurca
CACACACACACACACACACACACACACACACACACACACACACACACACACACACACACACACACACACTTCTAAAAAATATATCAGCTTTCACATTTTTTTTACCAAAAGCTGCCCATGTTGCAAGAAACTTATTTTCAGCAAAAGACACAAGTTCATAATTATGAACTGTGTCTTTTGCACAAGTTCATAATAAGTTCATAGTTATGAACTTGTGCCACCATGTCACGAATGAGCCAATGTGGTACATTGGCTCATTCGTGACAAATGTGCCAAAAACACTCTGAGTCAAAAATATCCTATTATTAGAGGAAAGAGATTTTAATTTATTTGCTTGAATGAGTAAAATACTTTAGCAAATGAAACCTCATTCCCCTCACACAAAACATATCTTATCCTGTTTTTTGCAAGTTGAAAAACAAAGCTAATGAAAGAAGTAAATATTTCTCAACTGAATCAATCACTCAATCAATCAAATTTTGTTTGTATAGCACATTTCAGCAGCAAGGCATGTCAAGGTGCTTTACATGATTAAAAAAAAAATAAAAACAGCATGTGACATTGAATAAACAGTAAGACAGAGAAAGAGATTTTATAATAAAAAACTGAAGAGGAATACCTGATTTGGCTTAAAATATGCAAATGTTTCTTCTGTGCGTTATTGCAAAACCGTAAACACAGTAACAAATTAAACAGAAAGATTATGAGGAAAAATTATAACCGTATACATTAGGTATTAGTGTGTACCTCAATTTTTCAGTTAAAGGAAGCTATGGTATTACTGAGAATAGAAACAAATGAAAAATTGTGTATTTTTATATTATTTTAAACCAGAGATAGAGATGGTAACCAGCCCACCACATTCATTCAAGTAGAAGATAGATAGATAGATAGATGGATGGATGGATGGATGGATGGATGGATGGATGGATGGATGGATGGATGGATGGATGGATGGATGGATGGATGGATTTTTTGACATGAGCAGAAAATTGACAAAGTTTTGTGCACATTTGTAATGGATATGCAGCTAATGACCTGCTGGAATACAATAGAATATTTGTTAAAATTGGAGATCCACTAATCTGGATTTTGAGGTCATCAAGGACAAAATCCTGACAGCTGTGACATTTTAAACTGGTTTTAGCCTCTTAGATTAATGGTTAGCTTGGTGAGTTTAGCTACCGTCACTAAAACAGATTCAATGTGTATATAATTCAACCTGGAAAGATTCACACACAGAGAAAGAAGCTATTGGAAGGTTTATTTGACAAATAATCCTTGGCACTCCAACAGAAGATGTGGCGCTAGTAACCGCTGTCAGAGAGGATGAGCCACTGTGGATAAGGATTAGAGATGTCTTCCCCCCCCGAGGGCAGAGGATGCCGGAGGACCGAAGTGGTACTGAAGAAGTCAAGAGTTCAAGGTGGAGAAGGGGTGGAGGGGGACCAAAGCTCGACCGAGGAGCAGGTGTAGAGAGGAAGTGAAGCCTGGTGATTGGAGGAGATGAGGAGAAGACCTGGGTCAATAGGAGGAACCGGTTGAGGTGATTAGATGAACAGCTGAGATGAAGAGTCTTCCGGTTTGAATTCTCACCTAGACTTAATTTGGGAATGTAGACCCAAACCGTAACTCTGAGATTTCCAAAAGGCTGCCAGCATGTTGCATGACAGACTGAATTCACAACAAAATGAAAACTGTTTGGCTTTGTGTTACCTGCTGAAATTCTTGCTCTCTTAAAGCTTGCATAATTCCTAGACATGTATTGCAAAATATCATCTCCATTTTCTAAAAAGCAATTTTTAGTCTTCAGTCATTAATAATGTTTATGCTGAAGATTGCTGCTGCATTAATTGTTATAAGATTTTGAGTTTTTGAGTTTCAGTGATCAAGGTGATTTCTCAGTTCACCTATAGGAGGACACTGACATGTCCATTACTAGCTCTCCACTCTTACAGCTGCTACTTGTCAATATAAGTTAAGACTGTGGCTATCTTAAAGTTTTATCACTAAAGAGATCTTAAAAGATTTTTCTTACCATGAAGTGCCATTTAATTTGCATAAAACACAACAGAATCCATTTCTTTGTATGTATAAATTAGGTGGCAAAAGTCCAGAACAACTTGAGTGTAGTGACCGCTCAACACTTACAGACATAATAATTAAACATATTTTTTTGAAACTGGTCCACTGATATTTTTCATCCAACTTTGAGAGAAGAGTCAACAGCTGCTTCAAAAAGCAGACCTGACTTTGTAGGGACAGAGAATGAAGCATTACAGAGAGAATGAACATATATGAGAAAATAATGGCTGTCCTCAACATTAACGCTCACTAATTACCTCTAGCAGAGCTACAAAATGAACTGACCAACATTTAAATGGTGTTAAAATAGGCTCTTTAAAAGTCACCTTTCATATTATGGAGGTGTAAATGTGTCTGATGGTTACCACTCACTTTTAATCAGCAACCCAAGCAATACACTTCAGCGATTTCCATAGTTCATATCTCTCCTTAATGAGTGACTTTTTTCCAACATTCAGGTTTTGTGGACAATTATTGCCGGAGCATATCTGATGGTGACAAAACTGTCATCACAGCTGAGCTTTGTTTACAGATTATCTGCTTTTAAGCAGTTTGAATCCTCATCCTGTCAGGATTAAAAACTCCTGGCAGGATGAAAGATACTCCTAGCAGAGGGAGCAAAATGAGCCACCAACCATTTTTGAAAACCTTCTTAGATAATAAACATACAATAATCCTTGAATATGCACAACATATGGACGGTAACTCATGTACAAGGAACAGTGTACTTTAAAGTGAGAAGCACAATACTTCCTAACAGTTTACCTGAATGAACATAACTTATGAATGACATATGGCTGGAGTTAATACGACGGCGTATTAGGACCATTGAAGATGAAAATATTTAGAGGGAGCACATAAAATAAAATAAATATTTCTGAGTTTCAAAAGTCAAAAATCACTGACTTTTGAAACTTCCATTCATTTCATTCTTTTTTCACTCGTTGTGCTTGACATGAAAATGCAAAATATAAACATTTGTTGAAATTTTCTATAAATATGCCCAGTCACATTTAAGAACAATCGAAACAGCAAGTTAAAAAATTTACCTGAACAAAGTGTGTACTACATTCAGCAAGTTAGAGTAAAACACAAATATCTTATAGTTTCAACATTTAAGTTTACAAAGCCTGATATTTGTTTTATTTTTAATGGATATATTTTCTGTTTTTCCACATCAGTCTGTCTGCAAAATACATTTTAGCTAAAACCAGAACAACAAAACTCCTCCACAGTTTTCACATTTCTTTATGACATTTTGACACCTGCTCACTTACAGCAAGCAGTTGTAGTGAAGATTAACATGATTTAATTCTAATCTTAAGGGTTGCAGCCTCATCCGCATGTGATTATGCTGCTAAGCGTGACCCCTGTGAGCAGGCTAAGTGGGTTATTGGTGTTACCGACTATTTCGGACTTAGTCCGCAGTTCTGATCCAGTGACATATGGTACACATATAAGCCAACCTCCATGGAGCGTACGTTTCCGGACAGATGAAATCTGCTTTCACCTTGGGAAGTGCACAGTGATGCACAGTGAAACAGAAGCCTGCTTGACTTTTCTGACAAAATGTCTTATGTTAGTTTTGTTCACACTAATCTAATTGCTAAACATTTATGCTTCATATTTTGAAAAACAAAAAAGGAGGTCTGTGTTTCTCAACACAGGTTCAGTTTTAAGGAAAATCTGTCCAAGAGACTCAAATATTATTTCAGACAACAGAAAGACAGAATCTGCAATCAAATTCCGCCGCCCGCTATTCCAAAATCAATACAGAACAAAATTACAGAATGTGGAAACAATGACATTTAGTAAGGCAAGGATTATTCTCTGAGAAAATTAGCCAAATGTAATGATAAGTCGACTTTCACCCCTTGTCCTTTTCAGCAAACTTCTTTGCTAATTAGACCCAAACGAGTCAAGTGAAGGTCAACAACAAACAAAACAGGCTGGTAAAAATCCATCAGGGATAACCTCAGCCAACCTCAATCTTTGTGTGGTTTAACAAATTGTTGTGTGGAGTTTATAATTAAAACCTATGTCAAGATTTGTGTCAATAAACCAAATTAAACCACCGTAATCACCTATTCTCTCTCCATTTAATCTGTATTCTGATAGCTTTCTACACGTCGCCATCAAATGTTAATGAATCACTGTTGTCAGGGTTTTTGCAGAATTGCTGATGACTACAGTACTACTGAATGTAATCAATTACTCCCAAAGCCTGTCAATACATTAATCAGCCTTTGGAAGGCCTATTAGTACTGATCAGAGACCAGAGCCTCGTCTGCAGCCCATTCAATCAGAGAGACGCCCCCAAACCGGCGAGACCCTGCAGAGCTCATAATTTGTCTTTTTACTCCAAGCAGGATTTCATCAAGCCCCTATTGTTGTCAAGAGAGCTCAAAGAAATTCCACAATGTATTCCATTATTCAAAAGACATCTGCCAAGTTTATTCATTTTGAATAGTAAGTTGGATACTTGTATCAAATCTACTGTTAATCAACGTCTAAGAATAGGTTGTCATTGTCTTCGCTGAAGCTTTCACTTCATGAGCAAAGTGATCTAGTTCCAACGTCAAAGTAGCAGTGAAGTAGAAGTGGTGAAGAAAAAAATCAGGAAAATGTGCAAATGTCCAGCAAAAGCTTCTGTTGCTACACTGCTTTCAACCTGTGCGACAAAAACAGATTGGAACTTTTTGACATTAGTATCAAAATTGGAACTTTTTAAACACATTTTCTGGTGTCTTATTTAAAATTTGGTAAGTTGAGAAGAAGTATGTAATTCACGTTAGAATGGTGTTTAGTGGAGAACCTCTGAAAAGCTAAAACTTTATAGCTTAGTAGGAAATAGAATAAGCTAAAAAAGTGGCAACAGTTTAATTAAACTGATGTTTAGACCACAGACTGGTGTACTGGATTCCTAAAGTAATTGTTCCAGTTTTGTATTTAGATCATTCTGTTTGGAGCCACTTGGAACTGGGACCCAGAGTGCAACAGGTGCAGATCTGGAACAATAAATGGATTGAGGGCTCAGAACTGGGCTCAGGCCCGATTACCTCCTGTAAGACCCATCAGCTGATGCCTCGCCGGCCTGCATCCACTGGTCTTATTGAACAAATCCGCAAAGTGGAGTGATCCAAAGAGGATTTATCAGACTCTGTTTCTGGATAATCTTTTCACAGGTAGAGCGAAGTTATTAGGTGATCATTAAGAAAGTCACTGGAGGCAGCGGACAGGTGTCGTCCTCAGACATGTAGAGGAGCCCCTGGTCAAACATCAAGCTTATTAATGGTTCACTCAGCAGAAACCACCTGCTAAACTGTCGCACAAAATAAGATTAATTCATCCAGCTTACGCCGCTCCTGTCTTGGTTTATTGGTTACAGGTTAACTAATGTGCTGCCCATTATGAAACAACTGCACCACTTTATAATGCTGCCACTTCAGTTCAGGCTCAGAGAGAGTAATTCATTATACAAAGTTTCCCAACATATGGTAAGAAAATAAAACTTTGTTTTTATGAGATGTTCAACACTTTTCACATTTACTGGCACCACTAAGAAAGATGAGGACAGAAAATGTTTCATTTATTGCAGTCATGTGACATCATTCCAAAAAATACATCAAATCCAACATTCGGTTTGATAAATGTTCACATTCAACTTTTCTCATCAGTGGGATCAAAAACAAAGTAAGACATAATTGTTCTTTTGCACTATGAAGGAGTGTTTTAATATTGCTGACACATGTCCCATCTCCCTATGTCCCAGATATGATGTAACACAGTTGCTAGTTCAACTTAGGCGCTCTTTAAAATGGGAAAACAAGTAAACATAACAATAAGTGAAGTTTTAGGTGCGTTAGAAATGGCAACAAAAATATAAATTCATCAAAATGTCACCATCTCTGCGCTCAGAGAAACTGTGTTAAACTACAAAATTTAACACAGTTATAATTGTGATAAATCCGGATGAAGATGTAAGTTTTAATTTCTGATTTTCACAACTGTTGACTGTTTGTGTTTATGATGGGTTTAATGCATTTATGAAGGAAAGAACTTTTAATGTGCTTTGTCAATAAACTTGATTAATTCAAATTTATAATACATATTATTTCAAGGCATTCTATAAGATAAAGTTCCACATTTTATATAATAATATACTTTTTTATAGGGTTTAGATTTGAACATAATTTCTAATAGTAAAATCAAATACTCTATAATTCTGAAAATAATTACAGAATAATTTCAGCTAATCAGCTAAAAGATGGGCAGATGACAGTACAGAAAATGACTTGTTCTAGAAATCTCTGATGAGCTGATCAGTCCTTTAGCTGCTCTTTCTAACTTACAAGAACAATAGAAATGTAACCACTTTACTTTCAAAGATCTTGATTCCTTTTTTCCAGTCACTCCTGCTTTAATAACCTTTAAAACTGTTGCTTGTTCACACTGAGCAAAAAAAAAGTCTTTACTTTGTCTCTGTTGTCATCCTACAGGTTATTAAAGGAACAAAAGCTCCTCAAAACCTCCACCGAAAGGTGTTTCATCTCCGGCAGCAGCCCTTTTTCCCTTTTTCAGGATTCATTTGTCATCATCCATTAGGTGCTTTTGGCCTTCTAATTAGGAGGAGAATAAAGAGTCACAGTGTTTTGTGAGAGAAGTGACGCAAACAACAGAGCCGGTCCGTCCCCTCTGCATGTGTTCCCCCACAGAAAGGACTGTGAGGGCCGTTTGTGTCGCTGGGGCCCCGATATCCACAGTTGCTGTGTGAGGAGCCATCAGGATTGATAAATGACTCTTACCATGAAAATATTCTCCAAATAAATGGCCGCTGAAACGTGTGGCCATGGGGACGGCAGAGCAACTGTCCATTAGCTAAAGCAGCCGAGGAGATATAAAAAGCTTCATTGTAACATGTGCTGCTTACCTCATGCACTGAAGCTGAAGTCATAAATCTGTATACAGGACGAGCACAGAGGATTTGTGTAGACACCTGATACCATGACTGTTAGCCAGTATGCACAGATTGTTCCGCAGGTAAAGTAGAATCAATGTTTTGAATTATGGAGCTTCTGCTAAGGTGCTGGCACTTCTTTTTGTATTAGCAATGTATGGACCATAAGGAATCATATTAAAAGCACATTAATAGTAGGGATGTAATGATGCATGCAGCTCAGACAGGACATTACACATCAGGTGCAGCAAAGAGATGAAATGTTAGCAATATCTAAATATTTATCCCAAAAAAGACTAAATAAATCACTGAGTTTTTATTTTTTGATAAAATGTGTAAGGAGTTTGACTATATGATATTGTTGCCTAATGCTAAGGTTGTTCTAATGCCAACTAACATTGAGAAATGTTCGGTTTTGTCATTCAACAGATAGAATAAAGGTCTAAAGACGTGCTGCAAATAATCTATATTCAGCATCCAACACTTCCTGTTCAAAAATCACTTCCTGTTAGACTTCAAAATAAGATTGCCAGACAGATTCAGGACAATAAGTTTGAAGTAGTCACCCTGGACAGGTCTCCAGGACAACACAGAGACATACAGGACAAACAACCATGCACACACACACTCACACCTAGGGGCAATTTAGACAGACCACTTAACCTGACAGTCATGTTTTTGGACTGTAGGAGGAAACCGGAGAACCCAGAGAAAACCCACGCATGCACAGGGAGAACATGCAAACTCCATGCAGAAAGGCTGGGGCCAGGAATTGAACCCAGAACCTTCTTGCTGCAAGGCGGCAGCTCTACCAACTGCGCCACTGTGCAGCCTTAAATCAAAGCTAAACCCACTTGCTAGAGTTAACTTTGATCAGGAGTAAATGGAACACTGACATACCAGATTGTTTTTGATGATGTCATTTCAAGATGTAATGTTGTAATGTTCTTCACAGTTGGTGACTGTATGATGTTTTTATGGTGTAAAGCACTTTGAACTTCCTTGTTGCTGAAATGTGCTACACAAATAAACTTGACTTGACTTTCCATTGCCATGACTGTTCTAAGGCCTTGTCTCTATGGATTTGTCGATGTGTCCCAAAGAGACATCGACAAATCCATTTAAAAACTGAGACTTGTTTTAACCAGCTGATAATCTGACCTTCATAGGGATTACTTCTAGAATTTGTGAGTAATTTCAATCACCTGCAAAAAAGAAAAAGAAAAAAAAAGCTGTGATAGGTATTACCCAGAGAACTAAAAACAAATTGTCCCACAATCTGCACCGACGCCATGACGTCTTGTGATTTCCTCTGTTTTTCCTCTGGTTGTTGCAGCTGTCCCTCCTCTATGTTAAACATACTTGCGGGCTGTGATACAGGTTTCCTGCTGTTGGACCTGCCCTCTCTGTCAGTCAGACTCTTCACACCTGACTGCCAGCTGAAATCCCCCGATTATGGCCAGCAGATCCCTACTGTGTCTGAAATGCTCCATTGAGCAGCGTGTTTAGAGATGTGTTGGCTCATCCACACCAATCTCTGCTTCTTACCACAACCCCACATGGAGGCATTAATGGACTGATTGATCCAGTAAATAAATAATACCTCAGGCAGGCCGGGAGGTGGTGAGACATAGGTTCACTGCAAGTATAAAATCTTGCTCTGTTTAGTCTACATCTTGGCCCTCACACAGTATAGAAAAGGTGTGTCCTGTTTCTCGAAAGTCATTCAAACAAAGCAAACAGATTCCACTTAACAGATGGCGTAACATAAAACGTAGTTTTTATGTAACGCTACTACCAAAAACAGACGTAGCTTTACGAATAGAGTGGGATATTTACCCTGGAACAACCGAGGTGGGGAACATGTTTAGGGCAGCGAGACTAAACATTTTGTACATAGTTATTTCTTTTATTCATTCAGGCTTATTCCTGCCATGCTGTTTTTTGTGACAAACTTTTTCCTTTACAGTAAATGATCTTTTCGTGTCTCTCACAGTGCAGACATATTTGCTCGCCAACTCAATTATTCAATTCTTCATAATATATTTGGAACCTTTAATATTGTTTCTGACTTTATTAAATAATTTTTGCAACTTCCATTCTGGTCAACCCCCGATTTCCTTATTTGCAAACACCTAAACGTGACATAGATGTTACTACTGGTGGAAACACCAAAGAAGATGACAGGAAGTGGTGGGAGGATGATGTTTTGTTTTTTTCTGGCTCAACCAGAGCTCTCAGCATCACACGCTTCATAAAAAGTTGTCATTTTAACATGTTGAATTCCTAGCTCTTCTGTAAAATGGCAAACAACAATTTCCCTAAAATACTGCAAATGTAGTCGCTTCCAAGTAGGCGGAGCTTGTTGCTCCAAAGCATGAATAAGATGCTGACGTCTCCTCTGATTGGCTGATAGATTATGAGCACTAGCACCATGGATGAAATGTGAATATATTTATGTAACTGTTTACATCCATCACTGCTATGATTTTTAATGATTATCATGTGAACAAATTTATTCCCGTGTGAATTTAATTACATTTATTTAAAGGAAATACAACAATTGCGTTTTTGTTTCTTTTTTTTTCAACATTAGCAAAATCTAGACAAATATTTGTGCACATTTGTAAATAGAAAAACAGCGTCAGTCTGTTGTTGCAAGCCGAAAGTTGGCTTTGCAGTTAACATGCTTTGCACATTCAAGGTGTTTGGAGACACGCCGAGTCCTGAAGTGGTCCCTTCAGTAGGGGGAGAACAGCAATAACAAGCCTCAGATGAAGGCTGAGATTAGGCGCAGACGGGCCGCAGTGGCTCCCTCTTCAGATAATTCAGCTCTAATCTGTGCTCTGCAGGTGTGCATTTGGTGCTGAGAAGGTGAACCTGGCACCTCGACAAAGATTTACTCCCGCCTCTCTCTGCGTCTTATCATGCAACGGGAAGCCATGCGCACACGCAACACAATTTAGCACAGACGACTTTAAGAGTTTCTATCGCAGCACTATGGGTTTGGGTATCAGCTGAAAAAGCCTGATACCCAAACCTCAGAATATTTAGGCAAAAGGTGCATCTTACTTCTATAGGTAAAGCCTCTTAAAAAGTATTATAAAGAGTATTTCATATATATATATATACATATATATTCATATTCATACATATTATATCTCTATTTATAGGCAAGGTTTGTTTACATGCTTTTACTTCTGCTTGTTCTAAAAACGGAGCATGTTAGTTGCACCTTACATGGTAGAAGAGAATATTAATTCATAACCAATCAACACCTTCTACAGCTTTGAAAATGTGTGTTTTTAAATTGGAAACCAAAAACACATTAAATAGTTATCTGCCATTATTTATTTGTTTTAATTTTTGTTGACAGTTATAATGTCATACATAAAAAAAATTCTCCATTTAAAAAGATGAATACTTATGTCATTTAGGCTTGGGTTGACAAAAAGAGAAAACATCTTTAATGTGTTTGTAGGCAGTGTTAAATTGGAGAAAAAGACTTTTAAATCCTGAGTAACATCTGTCTTTCATCGCATATTAGTTGCAAATTAGAATTTGGACAAACTACAAAATATTTTGTAGGTAGCTTCTTTTAATGATGAAGTTTTTTGTTCTCTGGAAACACAATGAAAGGCTTCATGACTAATTGCACACTAAAAGGCGGATGGTAATTTGCCATCTAATGAAACTTTCTTTTTTTCAAATTTCAAAGTTAGACTGATGAAAGACGGTGGGTGGTGCATGATGAAGCAGGGAAGCTTGGCAATCAGAGCAGATTGGGCTCATCAGGGAGGGAAAAGCAAAAACTCCCCCTTTTTTAAAAAAGAAATATTTAACAAGCAGCTATGGAAAAGACAAGTTTTTTTATTTTAACCAGTTGAACTTCAACAGGATGTGTTGTGCCACAGTAGAGCTTTTTGGGGGTTTTTGGATATTAATAACTATAAATAATTGCTTTGGGAAATTATTAGTAAAACTATTAATTTCGATAAAAATTATCAAGACAGAAAAAAGCAAAATAGTTTAGTCTCAATAGATGAAGGCATAAATCTAGTAGTGGAGTTTCTTCAAACAGCAAGATATCACACCAGAATAAACAGACAACTTATCATTAAAGAATTCAAAACTTGCAGTTAAACACTTAAATAAACTCACTACAAGTGCTGTTCATATAAAACACGCCAAGTAAGAATCTCCTCATGAACATTGTGGAGTCTTGTCTGAACTGACTTTGTGTCCAGAGGCAACAACATGTTGAATTTAAAACCCCAAAATGTCCACCAGACCTGGCTGAATAACTGACCAATGAAGACCAAACTACAGGACTACAGAACGTTTGACAGGTTTTAAAAACAATTATTAAAGTTGCATGTTGTATAATCACCTGGAAAAAAATTGGGAAGTATTCAAATTCAAATTTGTAACTAAGAGAGTATAAACACTTTGATTGCAACTGTAAGTGCAAAGGGCCATTTAAGTCATGACTACTATCATGCATGGGCCTGTATGAAAGGCCTTCAGCCATGTGAAGCTTGGAAAGACTTCACACAAACTGAATTAAAACAAAGACTGGAGCACAGAAGCAGCTCAGCAAAATGTGAAATTGAGACGCTTGTCGAAAAAGCGGAGAGAAGAAAAACGCGTTCTGTTGGGAGATTTCAGACCTGTAATCATAAAGAAGCCACAGGCTCTAAATGGAGAAAGTATTGGAGGCAGTCGCCTCTGGCAAAACAAAACAAAACAAAAAAAACTTTGGTAAGTCTTTCAACAGAAGCTCTGAACTACTTACACTGGTTCTGTCTTTTATACACCTGGGGAATTGAAAATATAAGAAAGATGTCCAAGAACACTTGATGATGTTTTTTTTTTGTTTGTTTTGAATTCATATTTTTTTTAAATGGAAATAGTTTGTGTATGACTATACGCATGTATGTGTGTTTACAGAAAAATAAATAAGAAACGCAGTGCCTGTGAAATTGGCTGTTGTGTTTTATGTTAAATTCTGCCTCGCCTCGTGTTTTCCATTTCCACTTTGGCGTTTCAGAGCCGATCAGGCGCCAAAGCAACAAACATGTGGTCTCAGGTTTCCAGGGGTTGTGCACTCGCACTCAAATCAATTTGAGTTTATATGTGGAAAAGGTTTTGAGAATATTCCTGTGAATCAGCATTATTTATTTATCTTTTGCAAGCAAGTTCTACAATTTTAGAAGCTCTCTATTCAATTTGAACAATTTCAGTGACATCATTTCATGTTTTTTTTGTTGTGTGCAAAAATAACAATATAGAAAAGGATTTCCCTCACTTGAAGGTTATTTTTTAACATTTAGTGATTCTGTGGGCCAGCGCAGCTTCATTTCAAAGCAGTTCATCTTTGATTTAACGTATCCTGAGGATCTGAGGCGGCATTTGTGCTCAAAGGGAATTAAAAATAAGGCTCCCGGCTGTGTAATCATGTTTTAAAAGTGAGAGACATCATCTTAAAGCATTAAAAGAAAGAATAATATCAGTGCTGAACAGGTACCTGTTGAAACGATGCCAGTGTTTCATCATTGTTGCATATAAGAACCTGGACTGATCTGCATTTGGAAGCAGATTAAGACATCTCACTGAGATGCTGCGTGTAAACAGAGCAACGTGCCGGGAACATTTTAGCAAAAATCATTTTAGAACAGCTCCTTTAGTTCAGCCGTGTCACTTAATGTACAGGAAAAATTTAATTGGTCGTTTTTTACTCAAGTCAAATTCATTTTAACTCCACAAAGTTCAAGTGCAACCTTTTTTTTTAAATCTAAAGTTTCCAACAAGTCAGCATTTCTTTCACTATTTTTCCTAACTGTTGGTTCTTTGAAAAAAACCTTCAGCACTTTTTAAGGTTCCAACTCAGCAGGATAAGCTATAAAACTGCAGTTCATTTGTCTCCTCTCAGATGGAGTATGTAGATGGCTACTGCCTCTCCGGTGCTTTAATGCTGCGGGCTGTGGTGTGGTAAATGGACGAGTGATTCAGCCTCTTTCTCTGCACAGTTAGCCAGCTCTCAGCTGGCAAGCTCCTTTCAAATTTATTTCCCCCACAAAAAGGAAAAAAGAATATGCCAAATGGACCATGTGTGTGTGTGTGTGTGTGTGTGTGTGTGTGTGTGTGTGTGTGTGTGTGTGTGTGTGTGTGTGTGTGTGTGTGTGTGCACACGTGTGTATGGAAAGGCAACGAGTCAAGATTCCTGAAAAATATTTTCTATAAAACTTTGATTTTAATTCAGCTTGAAACATTACTATGCATGTTGATGGTTGAGGTATAAAATATGTTTCTTTTTTTCTTTTTTTGCAGACAGTAGTTTCAGGAGGAATACTATGTATGAAAACTGATAAATTACTGTAGTGTGGAAGTGAAGCAGAAGTTACAGCCAAATGATGATACATTCATGACACAAATAGTCCAGCATAGAAATACATGAAGGAAAGACCAGGAGTCTTAAATATAAAGAATGAACTGAGACTGGAGAAACAAGAGTGACAAATGCTAAAGTAAAGCAGAACATTTCACCGACGTCACAAAGACCATAACAAGAACAAAACGCATGTCGGAAGAAACAAAGGAGAATCTGTACTGATTTAGACGATAATCACTGACACGTTGCAGGTGTTACACCGAGCAAATTAGGAGCAGCTGTAAGGATGGCAGAGAAAACAAGACTAACAGACGCAAACCTGGGAAAAAATGAATATATTACAATACATCCTTTTTACACGACTTACAGGTTAGATTTTCACACTTTTCTACGGTGAAATTTGCAATTTTTTTGTCATTACCAGACTTTCTACACGTTTGTATTGCTCTTTGATGGCTGTTTTAAGAAAGTTTATGTATAAATTTATTTGATGTTTAAGCAAGTTTAATAATAGAATTATCCTATTGTTGACTAATGTTAAATATAGTGCAGTAAGATACCCATCTGTACATCGGAACATTGATATGACTGACTCCTGAATGGTCAGGGGCCTTTTTATGTGCTTTTTGTTGTCTTTTTTTATTGTTTTTTCAAATGGCAAACAGTGACTCTTCTTAAAGCTGCAGTATGTCACTTTTATAAAGACTGTTGTTCACATATTTTGTCATTATATTATGACAGTTTGTTGAAAAGATCGATCTGCTTTATGTCCTCCTGAGCTACTGTTGCCATTTAAAGAAATGAACCAATGACTGAGCAGCGCCACACATGACTGTGATTGTCAGCACTAAGACCCGCCTCCTGGCTCTGGTTGTTTCTTGTTAGCACTGGGAAAAGTCAGGAAAACCTTGATTTTTTATTTTTCATAGATTATCTGTCCCTACCAAACTGTCATGACATAGTGACAGTTTCAACACATATGTAAAAAATTATATTGTTTCATAAAAGTTACATACTGCAGCATTAAAAAGTAGGCACTGTTGGAGTTGCCTGTAGCTTTGGCAATGGCAGCAGAGGAAGTGAAGGACGCCATTCAGTCTGTCTTGGTCATGCTTTTAAATATTGAGTCAGACACCTTGTTCGGGTTGACACTTCTGTGTTTGAAGTGGAGGATGGTTGCTTACAGCACAGGCAATTTCCAGTAAGCTTTTTAGCGTGAAAATGACACACCATATACATCACGACCAAATGTTAGCCCTGGCTAAAATTTAAAATGCTTCCATGAAGCCATTGTTTCTCAACAGATGAGGGTCTGGATCCTTCTGTACGAAGCAAAGCGTAGAACTAGGAGCTTGTTTTTACCAGGCTGGGGTTTCATCTAGATAGGAGGTTCACTTTCTGAGAAGAAAGTGAGATTTGTCATGATATTCAATTTGTTTTAACCTGGAAAACAAAACCCAGTTCAAAGTTCTATTCCCTGACATGGAATATACTAACAATATACTTTATATTCTTTAATATTGTGTAGATTGTCCAGGACGTCTGGCAATCAAACAAAAATGAAAAGTAAAAAAAAAAAAAAGAAGTAGTAAGTATAGAAAGATCACAAAAAAGAAGGAAAAGAAATCCACAGAACAGATTCCTGCAGATGAAACATATTTTCCAAACCACAACCTCAGGCACAAAAGGAAACAAAGCAGGCCACTGCAGTTATAGTTACAACTCGTAACGCTGTTTGCAACTTCACATAGCAGAAGGGAAGTCTGCTGTATCTTGTGTTTTTTTTTGTTTTCTTTTTGTTTTTCTTCCGGATTAAAAAAACCTTTACTAACAACAACCAAAGCCACAAATTCACTTTGGTTGAAGTTCAAAGTTCATGCAACATAAATAAATAGAATGTTTCAGAAGGACGAGGAAATGAGCAATGAGAAGTAGACGAAGGAAGACAAAATGACAGGATTTCAGATGCCTCTCAGTGTTTATGTAAATGTGCTATTTGTGAAGTGAATCTGTCCACTCCGCTGTGCTCAGGATGTTCTTAAACCATAATAGTATGAGTGAAACTCTGGGTTTTAACAACCCCTTAAAGTTCTCAGTGCCACAGACCTCCCCTGTGACTGATATTTACATTTTTATACCCGATGTGCCACACGGAGAGATTGATGCTCTGTGAAACATATTTATCTTCACTGAACGAGTCCTTCGCATGTCAGCGCGCTGAAGGACAGGGATACCCTGAAGTCATGAGCCAAAGGCAGTTTTACAACCCTCCACGGAAAAGACGCTCAGAGTTCTCCCTTTTGTCCAATAAACCTTTAATTTTGTCATAAAATGCAGTGTGTACATTATGAGGAGAGGAATACGTTTTATTTTTGGAGACGGTTCGCTTCACTAAATGCTTCCCTGGAGGCTCTTAGGGTGTGTGATTCTAGGAGACAAATAGCTTTGTTCAGGTTTAACTCGGGTAATTCAATGCACATGAGCTGCTGACAAATGCTGTTAGCATTGTGTTAGTTCATCATACCACATCAAGGTAATATTGTTCTTGATGCGTGGCTTAGTTTTCTCTAGTGGTCGGACACTTTAGAAATAATAAAAATGATTAGAGCCGTTAATGTCTCAACCTTGTTTTTCTGCATTCATCTCTCTTCTTTTTACCTTGTGAGACTGGCAGTTTGATTTGCACATTAAATGAGTTCAATGCTTAATGTGTCTCAGAAGAATAATAGGGATTTAATTGGAAAACTTAAAACAGCTTCATATTTAAGCAGAATGATATCAAAGGCTCTGAAATCACATTGGTTCTGAGATGGAAATGGACTCTGTTGTGTGAAGATGTCAGAAAAAAACAATTATTCTTTCTACTGTCAAAATAACATTTATCATTACAGTTCCAACTATTATCTTCCATATAAACAAGATTCAACATTGCTAAATTTAGTAGTACTTAGGTTTTTTTGTACTTTTACTTGTTAGTATCCTGGGGTTCAACACTCTGATAAGACAAGTTCGTATCATTGCAGGTTATATCTCCAAAAAAAAAACAGATAATTGTCATGCTTTATTGAAAGCATACAGTCCTTTCACTTTCATGTTGTCTACAACATGTTGATGCATTCAGCATTTTCCTTTAATCTATATTAATCATATTGAATGTACCAGCAGATATTCATGGGAATAATTTCCCCTGCACTTCACTGACACTTACTCAATTGAAAAATTGAATTCTGTCTCACACATTTTGTTTTATTCAGAGTTACATCACACCTGGCTGGACAAAGCCTCACCTACAGAAAGCCAAACTCACCCTCAAGTGGCTCTATGTTTGACTCATTATGTGGATCATGGGTGACTGGCTGGGGAAAAAGCCAAATGGTCGTGCAGCCGAACTGTGTGCTGCTTTTATAGAGAGGAAGGTCTGACTGCTGCTCCCTCTGAATCCGCTCAATATGATGCTGTGGTTCACTTTTACACAGTCAAACATTGAAACGCAGATTTTTGCCAAAGAACCAAAAACAAATCAGGTTTATGTCTGAATTTAAATCACTGCACTTTAAGCAATTTAATTTGAAAAGCTGTCGGTTTGTTTGTAAGATGAGCAAAACTGTTAATATAACCCTAAATAAAAAAGCTTCTTAAAGCCCCGCCCCCTTCTGAAAACCTGAATTACTGCTTCAGCCAAAACAGATTTGTATTTTTCAATAAAGAATGTATTTCGAACCAAAAAACTGAATTAAAATGAAATCACACACTGACCGAAATAAAGATACATTTTCAATTAAAATGAGATCGACCATAAACAAACAGAATTAGAGTTGAGTGCAGAATCATTCCGTGAATAACAGGACTTATCTGGACCAAACAACCATCTTTTGAGAAGATGCTGCAAAAAAAAGCTAAATGGCTAGACATATAATGAGAACAAATATCAGTATGTTCATTTACCTTCAGGATAAAACAGTAGGTTTGAAGAGTTGCAGTAGGACCTGAACAAACTCACTTCAGCTATACTTCATAAGGTTGTTCTCAGTTTTATCTGCATGCAAAGATCTTCAACCTTTGAAACAGTATGATTGGGTTTGTTTTTCTATTACATTATAAATTATTATCCAGTAAGAAAAAAGTATATCTTTCCCTTCCAAAAACCTTTCTGAATCCTCTAGCAACGTTGCCCTGGCAACGTTACCAGGCCCTTGGATCAAAGTAAACTTCTGAGTATTTTTCTGTGTTTTCCAGCAATTTTTTGCTTTAGGTTTTTTTTAATTCCTCTGCATTGCTGATGCCAGGAATCAGCAATGCAGATCGATCGATCGGTCACCGATCATAATCGGCCGATTTTCGTGAAATCGGTGATTATCGGGATCGCCGATCATTGACTCTGTTACCGATACCGATCACCCGCATCTCATTTCTCAGCCTGTCTGTCCAGCTGTTCTCGTCTTTCCTTCTCGGCGCAAACGCGCAGCAACAAATGCTAAGCAATGTGTAACTATAATGCACTGAGTGAATGAGGACGTTTGCGTGTTGCGGCGGAAAATAGAAGCAGGTCAAAATGCATCAACAC
>CAEGAF010157920.1:0-10727 GCA_903067075.1 Micropoecilia bifurca
TCACAAAATGTCACCAAAATCACTCTGTCCCTCTAAAATCTTTCAGAAAATCGCAAAAGTGTATTGAATTGTATTGTTTGCTGAATATCACAATATATATCGTATTATGGGCAGAATATCGTGTATCGTATCATGAGTTTATTGTATCACTACAGCCCTAACATAAAGTATCATCTTTATATTATTCTGTTACAATGTTGTTTTTAGTTGTACATGGCAAAAACTCAATTACAAAGCGTTCAATGTTCAGGAAAGTGAATTATAATCTACTAAATAAATAAAAGGCCAAACCTAAACACAGTAATAAGGTTAGCTGAGCTCTAATTTATCACATAATAGTTCTATTGATTGTCCTTTATAACGCAATGATTTTTTGTTAGGTGTTTTTTTTTTCAGAATGGCTCAGATTCACTGATTTGCAACAGAAAATAATTACTTCACCTAAAGATGAACAACAGTCACAGTTTCAGTGAGGTGGCAAAACTCTGGAGAACTTTATGAATATAAAAGATGTACAGAAAAAAAATTGTTTGTTTGCTTTAGCCTGAAGAAAACAAGGAAGGTAAATCAATGTCAATTATTCATAGTTTGTGTGGAAGCAAGAAAAGGTAAATAAAAAAACTGCAAGGAATGTTAAAGATTGACCTAAAAATGTTTAGAAAGTATAAAGTTTTCTCAACAGAAAATATGGACAAAATATATTAAAAATAATAACTTAGAAGATACGTTTGTTATGGTTAGGTTGCTGTAACTAAAACTTTCTTCTTTTATGCTGTGCTATATGGATTAATGGACTTCACTGATAAAATATTCAGAAACTAATTATTATTTAGAAAACCTGTTAATTTCAGGTTCAAATATACAAACAGAGTGGGAGGCACAAATGCAAAACAACAGTCAGACCTCTTCAAATTCTTAAATACAAGAACACAAATTATATTCTATGAGTCAGACGTTAAAAAACAAATCTAACAATTAGTTTTCCCCAAAATAATCCAAAAGAAATCCACATACCTGTGTTGGAAAAATATACTTTTTATCTCTCGCAGACAAAAAAAATGTTGAACTTCCACAGATTATTCAGTAAAGTGCTCAGATTTAATTTGTTGCAAAATATAAAATCCAAATATGAAAATCCGTGCCGTAGTATTTTGCTCCGCTCAGCAAAAATGTAATTAGTTTTACATTTGGAGTAAAACTAAATAAAATAATTGTATTAACATCTTCACACAGACCAATTTTTATATCTTTTCCTTAACACAAACAAGTCAGTGAACGCAACTGCAACACTGACACAAGTCACACCGTCAATGTCCAGCAAATGTTTTGTCTGTAGTATGTATGCCTGTACAGCAGGGGGTGCTGGCAAACTATCTATCTAGAAATATCACAAACCAATCCCTCCAAGAGGCCCAGTTATAACCTGTAGCTATCGCATATTAAAATCGCCAAAATGTTCCACCGGCTCCTAAAAATGCATGAATTCAAACCGGCTGCGCTAAATATTGTTTCACGGTCATTTAAAGGTGACCTGTTATGCTTCCTTGAATACTCATCACACTATTTTTGCAAAAAAGTTTTCTTAGATAATGATATTTTAGTCTGCTCAGTTCTTTGAGATCCTTTCAGAGTGAGCTGTTTGGGTTGCTAAGTGACAGGCGTTGCTAGGTAACGGGCTGAGCATCACTGGAGTTGCTAGGTGACGGGCAGTGATTGCTGATTTGTGACGTTTCATTCCGAAGGTTTTCTGAAGTGGGTAATTTCCCAGGCACCAAAAATATTAACTTATTGCTGAGAAAAAAGCTAGGTGTTTTTCTTAAGGCTTAAGCTTTTTCTGTTTTTAGGAGTAAATACCCAAATGATGGCACAAAAAAGAGCAAAATACGAATTTTTCCTAATCCTGTTAGAGGATACAAACCTGAAGTCGGCTTCAGACTGAAGCTTCCAACTCAGGAAGATGTTAAAGGGTGATTCCACCACACTTAACATCTTTAACCTGCTGTAATTTTAGAATAAAACAAATTGGATTAAATTGTTCTACATTAGTAGGATTAGTAGGATTATTCAAACCCAGTAAGATTTTCAAAACCTTTATTTGATTTGTGAACGTTCAATGAAAGTAAATTTTAGTCCAAATTTGTGGACTACTTACTGGTTTGTTCACACCAAACGCGATTTGTGTGTCTGGTTTACATTCAAAGTCTATGTGGAGGCATCAAAACTGCTGTTGTCCTCCGGTGCCGGCCTATTTATCGGACGACCTCGACACGAAAGGCCCTCGACACAACGGGCCCTCGACACGAAAAGCCCTCGACACAACGGGCCCTCGATACGACACAACGGGCCCTCGACACAACGGGCCCTCGACACAACGGGCCCTCGATACGAAAGGCCCTTGACGCGACGGACCATTGACACGACGGGCCCTCAATACGACACGACGGGCCCTCGACACGACGGGCCCTCAACACGACACGACGGGCCGTTGACACGACGGGCCCTCAATACGACACGACGGGCCCTCGACACGACGGGCCATTGATATGACGGGCCGTTGACACGACGGGCCCTCGACACGACGGGCCGTTGACCTCGACACGTTGGGCCCTCGACACGTCGGGCCCTCGACATGACGGGCCCTCAATACGACACGACGGGCCATTGACACGACGGGCCCTCAATACGACACGACGGGCCGTTGATATGACGGGCCGTTGACACGACGGGCCGTTGACACGTCGGGCCGTTGACCTCGACACGTCGGGCCCTCGACACGTCGGGCCCTCGACTCGAGGAGTCCTTGACATGTCGGGCCCTCAACATGACGGGCCGTTGACACGTCAGGACCTTGACACGATGGGCTCTCAACACATCGGGCCCTCAACACGTCGGGCCCTTGACACGCCTCCTCAATAGACTTTGAATGTAAACCAAACCTGCCTGACATGTGAAACGCGTTCGGTGTGACGCACCATAACTTCAGCAGCGACTGAGCAAATGACCAAGTGAAGAATTTAAAAACAACTTCTGTTTTTTACACACCTTGTCTTGCAAACCTTGACTCAGTGTTTGATTCTCTTCTTTGCCTTTACAACAGTTCCTCTGTTGCTCAAATCGCTCCCAGGTCATTTTGTTTCTCCTGCTGCTCTCTGTTCTGCTCCTTGTGCTCCCAACTTGTTGGTTTGGATTTCTGTTTAGTTACAGTTTACCTGCCCTGCAGCGCTTTGTGTTGTACACCGTTTGGCTCGGTAACAAAGACGTGGACTTGCCACCTGCCTCCAGCGAGTCCTGCATTTCGGTCCTCTGTCTGCTCCGAAACAATCTCACAGCCTGGCTCACATTTCTTTGACCTGCTGCCCTCTGGCAAGTTCTAGAGCGTCATTAAAAGTAGACAAACAGACGTGTGGAAAGTGTTTTTCCCCACTGCTCTAACCATTTTGAACTACGACCTCACAAACACATCCAGAATCAATTCATCACACTCCATGACGCATAGCATTTTTACGCTTGGGCATTATTTTAAATTAATTGCTATACTTGACATAGTGTCACATTTATCTTATACATTTATCACAATGGCAATTTGCCTGCTTTATATCCGTCACACAGCTAAAATTAGAGTAAATGTTTTGCACACATCTGTTCTATGTGTTTCATACTTTCCCTCTAAGGAGGTTGATGCTCTTGTAAGTGTTTTGGATCAATAGTTGTCCAGATTTTCTGAAGGTCTTTCAAAGATTATTTCTGCCCTTTGAATTTGTCTGTTTTTCATTCACTTTCTATCCAGTGCTTGTAAATGACTTTGACAGTATATTTCTCTGTGTCCTTAAAAGTATGAAAGTGGAGAAAAAAATTTTTAAAAAGTGGAAAAGTACAATAAATAAAATGTTTCTATGGTATGTAGGACACATGCATCATCCTTGAGGTTACTACGCACAAGATGAAAGGTTTTGAGCTAATGATGGGCTGATTGTCTTTTGGAGTGAGAAACCGAAGTAGGTAGGTATGTAACCTTTATGAAAAATATTGTGCTAAATTTTTGTTGAAATTGTCACCATGTCGTGACAGATTGGTATGAGCTAGAAAATCTGTAAAAGAAGAAGTTCCTCTGCTTTCTCCCAGTGCTAACTAGAAACAACCAATCACAGCCAGGAGGCGGGTCTTATTGCTGTCAATCACAATTTTGTGAAGTGCTGCAGCTAGCATAGCATGTTGTTAAAGCTCAGTCCAATTAGCATGGTCACCGATGAAGGCAGATAAACAGTTTGTTTGCAAAGGTAAGTTGTTTCTCTGATATTAGCATATTTAGCAGTGAGTATATGAGGTTGATTGGCAGCGGTAAGACCCTCCTCCTGGCTCTGATTGGTTGTTTTTGATCAGCATTTCTCCAGACGGCAATAGTAACTCAGTGAGGAGATGGTGGACATAGATGTTTTCACAGATTATTTACCTCAAGGCATCATGACACAGTTTTAACAAATATATTCTATAAAATTTATATACTGTAGCTTTAAGTGATGAAATCTGAATACAAATTGAAAAAACTACAGACAACATGAACGCAGATATAAAAGAAGAACTGAGAACTTATTAAAATGAGTCTATGATCTCCTTTTTGGCGCTGGAGTTTGGTGAAGTTGGTCCCCCAGCTGCACAACACATTCAAAAACTATCTGAGTAAAAAGTTTGTATGTTATGCAAACTTAAATATTTCACCATGTACTAAAGGTTATACTTCTAGTCCTGCATCAAGCGTAACGGTATTAGACCTGCTGGTAAATAAGTACAGACATTCACCATTGAGCTTACAGCATCCAGTCCAAATACTCAAAGCTGTGCTGGGATTTCAGCCCACATTAAAAAACTATATATATCTACCAACTGACAGCGGAGAAACAATCTCCTGTCAACATGCCTATATAGATTTGCTACTTTTATCTGAGCTGTACACTTCCCCTTCTTAGCGCAGAATCATCCTGACATCAGAACACGCAGAGAAATTACAATGTTTGTCACTGACAAGACCTTATGAAATAAATTTAGAGACAGATCCAAGGTCAACGCTAGACAGAAACCTCATGTTTCCCACACGTATGTTCAAGTGTGATATTTAAATACCAAACAATCAAACAATCGTGACTGAATTCTTGTCCTTTCCGCTCCTTTAAGTGGAGAAAACAAGCAGATTATTCCTCAGGGTTAGCAACTGTTTAAAGAGACGTTTTATTCTCAGGGAATTAAAGCTTAAAATATAAATTTAACTGATTAACACGTAAAATTTATGAAGAGAGCATCAGCCTCTTGGGAGCCTGAAGTAAGATGTTTAACAGGATCATTCTGACTTCAATTGGCTATCTTAATGTGAAACAGGCAGCACTGATCTGTTCTGGATGCACAAAGCTTCACGATGGATCACTTATAAAACTGAGCTGCAAACAGGATAGGAGTAAAACCTAAAGAAAGTTACCAGGTGTCGCCGACAAAATGTCCAAAACCTCAATAAAATTTGACAGGTATAAAACAAACTTATCACAGAGGTTAATAAAATGCATCGATTTCATAAATGTAATCAGTCCAAAGTAATCTGGGAGCGTCATACATTTCAGGGGAGGAAACGTCATGCAGAATCGATTGACCAATCAGAAGCAGAGACGAGGTAACATGACAGGTATGTCATGTAAGACAGCCAATAAAAATGAAGTGTTATTAAAACTAAGCTCATTTTTAGGCTTTAACTTGACCATGTCAATGTACAGATGATCTGTGAAAAGATCTACTATTGAGTCTGAAGAAATGCACCGATCCTGACCAAAAACAACATATCAAAACGAGGAGGAGTGTCTTAGTGCTGTCAATCAACCTTGTCAACACGCTGCTAAATGTGCTAATGGTGGAGAAACATCCGCCTTCGTCAGTGGTCATGCTAACTGGCCTCACCTGTCACTGCTAACAGGGAGAAGCTGCATCATAGCTGAGAGCAGGGTAGGGATGTGAACATTAGCGCTGAGCATGATTGACAGCGCTAAGACCCTCCTTCTGGCTCTGATTGCTTGTTTCTAGTTAGCACTGCGAACAATAGGGGACAGTAGAGGAGCTTGATATTTTTTTACAGATTTTCTGTTTCATACTGTACCATTATGAAAAGGTGACACTATTTTTTTTAATAAAAGTTACATTCTGCAGCTTTAAGATGTTTTGGTTGAGACCTGACTGCTTCTCTTTGCACCAGCAAGTTTTATATTCAGTATATAAACTAGACGACACTGGGAAACATGAAAGACTCTGAATGATATTCATACCTTTTCAGCCTCGCTTTTCGCACCACACATATTGTGAGATAAAGTTCACAGTGTGCTTTCTGTGCTCCAGCAGGAAAAAATATTTAATCAAGTGTCCAAATATACCCATAAACCTGTTTGAAATGCCTCCCTTAGGTACCATTCAGGGTAAACAATGCCATCACTCTGTCATGATCCTGAATCAAGATATTACCTCGTGCATGTAATTAACATTTATATTCAGACCAAGAACAATGCATCATCTTGATTAAATAAATATCGAGTGCCACCTCCATCAGGAATGCTGCGTCATTTTTCCACTGCAGTAACTGGCTTCAATAGAATAGGATTTTCAAACAAGACATGGAGGAGAATTTATCAAGCACAAGAATAGCTGAAGAACGCTCCTCTCTGCAGCTGTGGCCCTGATGCTAAATTTTAGCCTCCCTAGTGGCACATAAAGTTGTTATGGGACAGCCATCAGTGAAACGGAGGTGAGCATTGACCTGATGCATAGCAGCAGGTCTCCATTATTTAAACACTGGTCTGTGGTGTAAAGGCTATGGCTAGAGAGACAGTGTCTTGCACAACTATTCAGATCCCTCAATGTTTTTTAGATTTTGTCACGTTTCAACCACAAACCTAAACTTTTATTGGGATTTTCAGTGAAAGATCAACACAGACAGCAGTAATACAGACGTGACCAGGATGATTTTCTTCCTGGATCTGCATTAGTTAAGCAAACTGAATGAGACGCCGTGAAGGACCACCAGCTGATCTAACTAATAAAGGTGTGTGCTAGCAAGCTGCAAGCTAGGTTACTGTTTTATGGGCTGAAATCTCCAACTGCTGCTTCAAATGTTGAAAAAGTCTGACATTATTTTGTCCCTGATAGCGTGTGTAAAACTGCACAGTTAGGCTCATAAAAATACCTCCATAAAATGCAGCTCTGGTAAATCTGACACATGTAAATGTCTCAATCTTTATGAGGTAAAAGATTTATTGTACTGGTGACACAACAGAAATGTTATTGGTTGTTTGTAGTTTAGTTAACTAAATATTTTCTGAGAAAGAAAATCCCTGGTTGTGAGCTTGAATCTGACATATTTAATTATTCAGTGTGTCAAGCTGCCCGTTTAATGCTCCCATGATTAAAGATGACCTACGAAAAAATTAAGCAGTGTCTAATATATTCTGGGAAAATCATGGAGTGTGACTGATGATGCCATTGATATTGACTTTTATCATCTTCTGCAAACTAACTAGCACTTCTACTCGTTTGCTTTCCTTCATCCCTCTATTCAGCATTCGAAAATTTCATTAATGGCAGTAATTTGGCACTTCTACCAACTTTATATCTCGAATCGTTTATATCTGAAATGATTCTCATGCAGGAAAAAGTTGTGCAGTCTGGTTACGATCAGGTCTTGAAATTGCCAAACTTAAATCAGGTAGCAGTGATCCAATCACTCACTCAGGATGAATTATAATGCTAGAAGATTGGAGACTCAGACCACAGGTGAGTTGAAATCTCAGTGAAGGATTGGAGGGAGAGTTTTCATTTACTGGCGATTGTTTCACCCACTGGACTTCAGGATAATATTTTATACGCTGGAAACCAGAGATGACGACGTCATAACCAACTTTTCCTACAAAACTGTGTCTCTGTTTGATTGAAGTGAACTCTTGTGCGGTTTGAATGCATATGTGGATGCATCCAAAGCAGGAAGTGGACTAAATCACCAGGCATTCTGGGTAGATAGAACCAAAACAAACGGAAGAGACTAGCGCTAGCGGTAGAAACGGCTAACAGTTTTTCTACCAACAAAAGAGAAATCCTACAACTGCTAACATTTGCCACTACTCCATTTTTGCTTACATTATGCTCATGTCTTCTTCAGAGGTTTTTGTGTTGTTTCCTTCAGTGGTTTTTAGTGCAGCGCCCCCACAGGTGAGGAGTGGGACAGTTTTTTTCAATTAGTTTGGGTTGTTGGACACGGTGCAGCAGGTGAAACACGTTAGCTGAAAATGTGACAAATGTTTTGTTTTTGGTCCCAATCAAGCTACTGGACTTTATGTCATGAATACTTTCGCAAGAAACTGTTATTGAATAACAAAAGGTTTGAAAGTTACATATGGAATGATAATCTTTAAAACATTTGTTTTTAATCTGAACACCATAAAAAAAACAGCGGGATTTCAATATGACAGATTACAAATGGCAAAGCCAAACAGGATGAAATTAATTTGCGTGTGAAAACTTTAAAGCAGTATTAACCATCTTCCTCCCCCCTGCAGCTTCTCACAGTTAAGACATGAATGAAGAGAGACTGTAGGAGGAAGACTTTGAAGATCACAGTGTTGCTATCAAGGCTGGGCTTTGGTTCCCATTCACACCCTAAAAATATAATCTCTCTCCAGTAAACTGCATCACTTCTTTCCTCTTTTCCCGTCCTCCCCTGTTACCTTCTGCACTCTTACGCAATCCTGTTGAGATGTTTCCTCGCATTGCTTTTGATTCCCATTAGCCCTTAGTTGTCATAAACAGTGTCACTGCTACACACAGGGAGGGAAAAGGAAGGAAAGTGTGTCATTGAGTGACATAAAAAAGTGCCGATGAGGGATGCAGAAGGGAATCGATGTTAAAAGAGAGAGGAGAGCAACAAGAAAACAGTCGATCCGAAGCAGGCGTCTGAGTGGGAAAGAGCTTAACGGTAATCAACAAGAGCAAACCTCAAAGGATGAACTTTCCTTCATAAGAAAAGAACATTTCCAGGAAAATGACTCACTTAGAACAAGTCTTTTCTTTAGATGCAGAAAGAAAGAAAGAAAGAAAGAAAGAAAGAAAGAAAGAAAGAAAGAAAGAAAGAAAGAAAGAAAGAAAGAAAGAAAGAGAGAAAAGGAAACAATTAAGATGCATGCCAGAGTTTTCTGGCAAAATCTGAGCTTTTGAGTTTTCTGAGAGGGAAGAGAGTTTTCTGAAGTTCTTCAAATGCTGCCCTGGTGACAGGAAGACTGCCGGTGTCTTCAGCGCTGCGCCACATCCACCCCAAACAAAACACCAAGACGTGTTGCAGAGTCTTCAACCTCACACTCTTATTCTGAGAGCCATTGCTTTCATAAATGAGGCTTTTTGCCGTTATGGAATCTGCTGCAGCGTCGCTTCATCCCTCCCGCCTGCAGACAGCGGGTTTGTTTCAATGCTTTACAACGAGCAGAAACAAAACTGTCACTGTTTGTTGAACAACCGGCTGTCACTTTGACTGACAACCTTCTTCCACACCCACTCACTCCCTTGTTTGTACATTTATATTTACCTTAATGTCAATTATAAACACTAAACTGTAATTATACTGCATTAGCAGTGAATAACATGGTGACTAATAGTTTTTTTCTACATTAATAGTAAAACAAAGGGTTGTGTCAAAGTTGCAAGGGATTTATTTTGTAAAGACATCTGACTGTGCAATAAGACATGCAGATATCTGATTCATAACGTAATGGAAAGGTTTCACCTGCATCTGTACAAATAAAGGAAGGAAACTAATAAACTAATTAAAAGTGTCAACATTAAACCTCCACATATTTGTGACAACAAAACCTAATCAGAAAAGATCTGGATTTTATATGAAATAAATAACAAGACTCCTCAATAAATGAATGGTTTTAGTTATAATTAGCAAAGCAAAAGATGTGTAAATTCATTCACCAATGTGGGATAAATGTGTGAGGAGAATGAAGATATTTGGACATCAAGATGAAGGAGAAACTGGTGGAAGGGCAAACCATAAAAAAATTATCTTACACCTTCCCTCCTGCACATAGATTATATATATTATTCCTTAACATAAAATCAGTCCTTTCAGAATAAAAGTTAGAAAAACCCTTTCAAAAATACATAAATGTATTTCACATCCGCTGGATATACAAAAACAAATATTTATCATGGAATCAAGGAATAAAACATGCAGCTCTGCATGTCTAAGGAGTATTTAAGGACTTGTTCTTTTCTCATGTAAAGATCTGAAAATGTTCAAAACACTAAAGTAAAAATGCTTGGCCATAACAGCCATTGTTACATTTTGAGGAACCTTCTGTTTTCTGTTTTCTTTTTACTTCAGGAGGGACTGGTGCACTTCACAAGGCAATGTAAGGACAATATGTGGAAATATTGATGCAACATTTGAAGACAGCAGCCAGGAAGAAAACGCTTTGTCACAAATGGATCCTTTCATGACGACACATAAGTTACAAGGTGGTAGGAGGACAACAAGGTCAATGTTTTCACAATATACCAAAGAAAACCTGTGAAATGACACAATGTGTGGGGAAGGTGGTCAAAACAATACAATTTGAAAAGCAATTCCAGCATTTATTATGGAAACGTGACTCAAGTCCATATATATATATATATATATACATATATATATATATATAAAGTAAGTTGAT
>CAEGAF010157925.1:0-10740 GCA_903067075.1 Micropoecilia bifurca
GATCTGATGAAGCCATCAGGACCACATCATCCGCAAAAAGCAGAGATGCGATCCTAAGGCCACCAAAACGGATCCCCTCGACACCTCGGCTGCGCCTAGAAATTCTGTCCATGAAAGTAATGAACAGAATCGGTGACAAAGGGCAGCCTTGGCGGAGTCCAACTCTCACCGGAAACGAGCCTGACTTACTGCCGGCAATGCGGACCAGACTCTGACACCGGTAATTTCAAGTAATGAACTAATAGAAAGTAGCACTTATGTTTATGCTATAAATAAAACACAGACACACAAAAATCCAAAGATAACCCATTATAAAGTCTCTGAAAACAGAATTGCCGTTCAAACAATTATTAAAAATCAGAAGGAAAATTACCGAGATCATTTTAACTCATCATGCGAATAATTGATTATTTGCTTTCTGACCCCTCCACTGTGGCCCTAATAAAACCACATAAGATCAACCCCATATTCGTTCCCTGACCTTTAACCTCGAGCTCTCTAACCTTGCTGAAGGTGTCTTGCAGCCGGCCAAACTCGCCGTGCGCCCGCTCCAACTCCTCCTGCGTCTTGGCCGCCTTGGCCTCCGCCTCCTCCTTCCCCAGCCTCACGCCCTCCAGCAGCTGGCAGATGTCGTTCTTGTCGCCAGCCGTGTGCAGCGAATACAGCTCCACCACCCGCTGCCTCTCCTGCTCCAGCTGCGCCCGGCAGCGGCCCAGCTCGGCCTGGTCGCTGCTCACCGCCGCCTTGTACTCGTCCAGCGCCGCCTCCAGAGCCGCCCGGTCCTGCCGCTCCGACTCCACGATGCGCTCCATCTGGTGGTTGCGCTCCTTCAGCGCGCCGATCATCTCCTGCGCCTCAGCGTTGTCCTGCTCGGCCATCTTGAGCGTGTTGGACAGGTGCTGCTGCACGCCCAGCAGCTGCTCCCTCTCGAAGCGGGCGTTGTCGGCCAGGTCGCCGTAGCGCTGCTCCAGCTCCAGGTAGCGGCCGCTCTTGATGTCCTCCTCCAGCGCGTAGGCGACATGGTGCTCGTCCAGCAGTGAGCGCAGATACTCTATCTGCCTGCCGTACAGCTCCAGCTTGTCGCTCTGCTGGCACAGCGAGTCCATGAGGATGACCTTCTCCTCGCCGAGCCGCTCGTTCTCCCCGTTCAGCTCCTGGGTGATCTGCTGCAGGTCGGCCAGCTCCTGCAGCGTGGCCTGCAGCTCCTCCGCCGTGCTGTGCTGGTTCTCCTCCATCTGATGGATGCGCTCCGTCAGGCAGGCCACCGACACCTCGCTGGTGTCGCCGCTGCTACCTCTGCGTGAGCGCACCGCCGCCGCCGCCGCACCCGGGGCGCACTCCGACTCGGACGAGGAGGACGCGCCGGAGGGAGCGTCCAGGGCGTCGTCGCTGGACGTGACAGCCTGGTAGACCTCACTGGACTCGCTGTCCAGGTTGTCCGCTGAGCCGCCGTGCTGGTGGCCCGTCAGCAGGTCCTCCAGGGAGCCGGGCGCCGAGCCCTCCACCGAGGACATCAGCGCGCCGGCGCTGGCCGTGTCGCCGTGCGGGCCGCTGGCCGACAGGTCTGGGCTCAGGGAGGACGGATAGCTGAAGAGCTTGTCGCTTCCGTCCAGCCGCTGCTCCAGGGAGAAGCCCAGCGCGTTGAGCCGGTCCTTCAGCATGCGGTTCTCGCTCTTCAGCAGGTTCAGTTCCTCTCGGATGGCTCGGTTTTGCTCTTGCAGGAGGATTAGAGTGGACTCCACGTCAGCGGCTGTGATGGCCGACACCTGGGGCTTCTCTTTCTCCCCGACCTCCTCTTCCTCCTGCTCCTGGGGTGTCGCCTCCTTCCCCCCCAGGCCCAACTGTGCCCTCATGTCCCTCAGCTCGCTGCGAAGGTGGAGGATCTCCACGTCTTTGCTGTTAGCCAGACCCACCAGATCTTTCACTTTGGCTTCCAGAGCGACCTTATCGCTGATCTGACCGTCTGATTTGGACTTGCTCATGCGGCTGTCTGATTCGGCCACCGTCTGGCTCCGGGAGCGTTTTACTGAGGCTACATCCCCCGACGCGCTGCCCAACGCCGACTGCTTCTTAGCAGCTGAACCTCTTGAAGTCCGAAGGCGATCTCGTGAAGAATTGGGTTCCTTGGAAGCCGTTGATGTTGTACGCTTGGACAGAGACCCTTTGAAGACAGACAGGGAAAGACGTCAAACTTGTACTACAGGCAATCAGAGGCAGGATTATGCATTTCTGTGACGTTTTGCTGACGATGACTACCCAGGATTTCCCCAGTAATGTGGTTGCTAGGGGAGGCATCCAGGGGCCCGTTGTGTTTCTGGGTTAAAAAGAATTGACAGGAAATTTGAAAACCTGACTAGGTAATAATGAATTATTTAATGACATTACTGAAAGGGCAGTATTTTGTGTTTTCCAGGCACATTGTGACATTTTATAGCTCAATCAAGCAACTACATTTATTTCAAATACTATAAAAATGCTATATATACCAAACATGAAGTTTGACTTCCTAATTTAATGACTTGAAATTGGGTATCTGTCTCTTTAAGAAGCTCCAGTTCTTTCTGAAAATCCGCCTTCAGGAAATCATTACAACATGGCTCCTCTATCAATCCTTTAACAACTTTTTACCAGCATTAATCTGAGAAGCATTCATTATACTGTCCCTTGCATTGATACCTGATGTAGTTTTTGGCTTGCTTTCTTGGTTGGTAGAGCTATTTCCAATGGATCCAGTCTTCTTGGTCTTAGTGACGGGATTCCCTCCAGCCATGGCCGCTAAAAGATCATCATTGCTTTTCACCTGAAAGAACGAAACCAACACTATCACACACAAAGAAAGAAAAAATACAAAACAACGATGCTAAATGGAGACAAGTTTCACCTTATTGAGAGGTGCAGCGGTGACACTTTTGGTTGAGCACTTTCCGGCGCCGGCAGCCTCCGATTTCCCTCGTTCCCCGCTGACCTTACTTGCCGCTGGCCGGGCCGACTTCTTCATACTGAGTTCTCTGATGCCGACACATTTACAGCTCAAGCTGAAACAAAAGGAAAGTGGGAGGAGAGAGCTGGAGTCAAAGACTGCCTAGAGAGTGGCAGGTCCAGTTTTCCATCAGAAAGGAATTCTGACGAAATCCCCCAGATCTACGCCCAGTTATTTACGATCTCCTCCCCCCGAAATACGGAACTGGTAAAATTAGTTATACCTGTTCAAATGAATATATTTTCAAAAATGAGTAGAAATTGAGATGTGCAAAGTGTAATGCGTATCCAGCTCCTTTACTCTGACACTCCTAGGATTTAATCAGACAGTTAATTGGATTAATTATGATGAACAGATTATTGAAATAATCATCAATGAATTTAGCAATTAATTAATCAATAACTGGAGTACACAGAGAAAAAAAGGCCATTTGCTCAAAGAACAAAACACTCAGAGCAGTAAATAAAATTACACAAACAGACACACACACATCCATGCTTGTTATTGCAGTTTAGGCAATAAAATGCTTATTTCTTATCTAAAAGAGGATTTGTAGTAGTTTAAATACATATTTTAATGCATTGCAAAAAATGCTGAAATGAATAAATAGCTAAATATGCCAATTTTTCATCTGGTCCATCGTCAGAATGATCAACAGATCAATGAGTAAAATAATTGTTGCAGCCAAAGATCCTTCCTATTAAGAAACGGTGGTGCCAACATCATGCTGTGGGGTAGCCGTTTTTCAGTAGTTTTCAGATTATTGTTCTTTTAAAAGTTTTATAATCGCCACTTTCCTTGCACCTTAATGATTCTTTACTTGGCCTGTTAAATAAAATCCTGAAAAAAAGACCTTGAACTCTGTGGTTGACAGACCTGCTGTCAGTAAGTTAATTTTAACTTATCAATTAATGATAAATTAAAACCAACGAAAATGGACATTTTAAATCATTTGAATGATTTCAAATTTTTCTTTCGTCTCTTTTTACCAAAAACAGGATGAGAAAAGTCTCAACTAGCCCCCCTTTGTTGGAGGACAATTCTGTCTACAGAGACTTCAAAATTAATTTGTTCTATTGTTTCTGTTGTTTTGTTTATTTCTTTTGGATATTTAATATGTCTTAAAGCTCCAGTGTTAATTATTCATTAGAATTTTAAGTTTCTTGATCTCAAAATTATTACATCATTGCCATTATTGTACTTCAGAAATGATCTCAAAGCAACAACGTTATGGTTTATCACAATAACTTTATTATTATTTATCGTCCACAGAACGTGTCATCACAACAGGGCTTGTTGTACCATCACTGACTTTACTTCAACCAGCAGCATTTTATTTCAGTCACTTCAGTGATTATCTGAAGCTGGTGATATCATCAACTGCTTCCATTCAAATCTAATCATTAAATGTTTGTGGGCCAAGAAGACTTATCTTAATTAGTTTGCCTTTATTGGAGGATCATGTGTTGTCTGACAGCTGCAGACTTCCCCAGACCTCCACCAGATGGCTCTGTGTGTTTGTCAAGTTGATTCAGTTCAGACTGTCAGCTGCATGACCAATCACACCGAGTAAAGGAACCTCCAAGTAGTTACTGTTCAAAATGTCAGAAGAAGTCGGATTGAAACCGAGTCGTTTCAAACAAAAGAAAACAAGAGAGTAAAGTATTTCTCTGGTGTTTCTTCTTAAAGATCAGCAGAACCAAATAAGGAAATCCAGATTCCTCCACAGATCAAATGGAACGCTGAAAGCAGCGAGGCTGGCAGCGAGTTTAAGAAGGCAAAAACAAAAAACCCAGACTGATTTTCATCTGACAGCCAAGGAGTGAGGAATTTATCCATGTCATTATTTTGAAACCTTTAGAAGCTGAAATGCTCCTAATGACAGTTTGAACTGGGCAAATCGAGCAATTAGGCTTCATTAGAAATGTGCTTTAGTTTAGCAACACATGATTCGAATCAAGCACCTGGACGGAGGGCTTTTCATTTCTCCAATAAACCCAGTTTATCTGGCGGTGAGCAAGGTGCTGATTTTGGTTGGGGCTGTTTAACATGTGCAACAAAAAAACCCATAAGAAACAAACAAAAAAAAAAAAACAGAAACGCTTCAAGTTATTCTCGGTTGCTGATGCCACAAAAGGAAGAAAAGTAAACCAGGACACAACAGAAGACAAAAGATCAACGTAAAACGTTTCAGCGTTCCCTCAAGATGAAAAGCTGAGCTGAAATGATTTATTTAACAGAGGAAACTCAGCTACAATCTACATGTGAGCCAGTGCTGCCGTTTCCCCCTCAACAAAAAGTGTTTGTTTGGACAGAAATATAAATGAGACAAGCACTAAATCAGAAAGACAGGAAGCTGGCCCACTTATCCCGGCGAGGCCACCAATGTTGTGGCAATTCTGCGAATCAACCCTTTTTGCTGAACGCAGGAATAAATCTGCCATTTTCTCTCCCAACAGATTCAGAAATAATTTTAGCAGATAAAAAGCACCTTTCTTAAAAACCACAGGCAGTGCTGGATTTCAGATGTGTCCCCAAAGTCCAGGTGCTTCCTGTTTTTAATACTCAAAACTCTTCAGTCATAAGATTTGTTCTTTTCTATAAATGATCAGAATGTGGATGTAGCTGCTGGGTGTTTAACTGCAGCCTAAAACAAACCCACCAGTCCCACCGTGTTAGATCTTATGACAACCTATTGTGAACATGAAGCAACAAATGCTTTATCAAAATACATACAGGGAACATATTCCACTTTTTTTTTTCTTGCGCGCTGCAACAACAAACATTCAAGTATTTCAGTGGAATTTTTTGTTAGCTCAAAACAAATTGGTGAATAAATAAATAGTTCTTGTTGTTACTTTAAATATCACAATAATGCCACGAAATATTGAGATAAAACTTTTTAGTCCATATCGCCTACCACTAATCTGTTCATGTCCATGTGGTTATCATTATACAGGCCATAGGAAAAACACTAAGCACTACTGAGGTCCAAATACAAAGTATGTGAATTGGGCTGTGAAACAATCAGCAGAACCTTTTACCAAACATAAAATCTGAATTTATCTACTGGAGTTTGTGTCTCATGAAATCACACATAGCTCAACTTGGCAATAAAGCACCAATAAAATATATTAGAAAGGAATTATGCATTTGTGGGGGGGCTCTTTTAGACATATAGTTGAAGATTTCAACACTCACTTGAATTATTTAACAAAAAAATACCTGGAAAGAATATTGTGCTTCAGAGAACCTCGTGTTGGGAGACTGGTCATCCCTTGTCTTTATCCCCATTTACCATATTTGGGCCGTCATGGACAAATGACTGCTGGCTCCATTTCTGTTTGTAGAAATGAAGTGAAGGATTTGTTGGTGAGATCAGGAGGAGATATTCAGGAAAAACAATTACAACGCCTGCGAATTCCAGTCTTAAGACCTTAGAAAGATCAACAGCTGAAACACTGCAGCCCTGGCTTTCAGTGAGGACTTGAGTCAAGTTTGCTGTAATCTTCTACAATCTTGGGATTCAAGCCAAAAAAACCAAAACGTTCCTCACAATAAAGGGTTAAACTACAAAAATAGATCTACAAAGTCTTAGAAACAAAGGAAATCATGACGTCCATTTATTTTACTCTAAATCAAAAAGGAAAATAAGGTAGGAAAAAGTAAGCCGGACACATCTAATGTAAAATGCAGCTGCTACAGGAGCTTTTCCTCATAGCCCCTTGGTTCACAACACAGCCAGTCATCATCATTGTCATGTTTGTTTCTTTGCGACCTCCTCTCTCTTTGTGCGTCTAATTGCTCCACTTGTGTTTACAGTTATGCTTCTACGCCTGCAATTATCTTCAAGTTTATTCGCAAGTTTGGCAGAAAAGCGAGGTGCTGACATGTGCACTGAACAAGGAGCCAATTCTCTGAATAGCTGAATGTGTGTCAAGGCAGATGTCTGAAATGGAGAGCTGTTAGCTGGAGCGCGGCCCTTTTGAGTCGGCCTGAAAAGACGTGGGAGCGATCGCTGGGGACCAACAGAGCAGATAAATGAGTCGCAGTGAGCAGGCGTTTCCCTTCCCACACTGCAAAGCGCTCCGCTCTCTCTCTCTCTTTACCCTGCAGGGCTATAGGCCAACGACACAAAGCTTTGCATGGAAACATATTTATTTATGCAAGTATGTGTAAATGCAGAACCACATGAATGTACAGAGGAATCTACCGGTCTGATATTCGTGATTGCTTAAACGTTGAAAGGTCTCCAACTATCAACTAATCATGCACCGATCCACTTTTTTCACTTCCGATACCGATACTGATATCTGACTTAAGCAATTTCTTTTTTAAACACCAAAATAAATGTGCTAAATTACAAATGTATTTGATAATTCTGCACCAGTACAGCAAACTTACATTCACCAATGGAGTCAAAAGCTTGGTCAAACATATAAAAACAACACAACTTTAATTTGTTCAGCCAGTGCAATTAGGAGTAAAACAGCCGGCAATGGATGTAAACAGTTACATGATATATTAATAATTCAGTGCTCATCATCTAGCAGCCAATCAGAGGAGATGTCTTATTCGGGCGTTGCTGCGGCAATTTTACAGAAAATGTTATGGATTCAACACGTCAGACTGACCCACAACTTTTTATGAACCGTATGATGCTGTGAGCTGCACATTGTCTAGGAAAAACAAAATTAAACATCATCCTCCTACCACTTCCTGTCATCTTCTTTGTCGTTTTCTCCAGTAGTAACATCTGGCTGTTGATCATGTGATTCGTGATGCGAATTTTTTTTTTTTTGCAGTTTTGTGAAATGCAGCTATTTAGATATGACTGAAAAAAAATGAATTCATAGTAGTGCAAAAACTTTTTTAATCGAAAAACGAACTTTTTTTTCAAAATTGCAGCGATTCCATTGAGCGAATTATTTTCATATTTTCAATTTGTGCAATTTTACGGCTAATGTAAAATAAGTAAAAATAAAAAAAAACAGGTCAACTACCTTGGTTAAACATAAGAAATAAACTGCAACAAACCTTCTTTCAAATGGTTCAGAAAGTGCAATTAGAAATTCTAAATATAATGTAAAACTAAATAATAAAGCATAGTTGCTCAGAGCGCAAAGCATAGAATTTGACTGAATAGATCTGCCCTTATGAATCAGACACAGTCACCAATACCAGATCTAGAATTTCTGACAATATTGGTACCGATACAGATATTAATATCAGATTGGGGCATCTCTACTGTCAACTAGCATGATTTTATTTCCGTAGCAGGATTATTTACATGCGCTAAAGGTGGGTAACCGGTAAGCTATCCAAAGGCCAGTGTTTGTGGTCAGAAGAACACACACACACACACACTTGACCTAATTTAGATCAATAGTACCTGATCCAAGTATTAATGAATGCGATGGACCCGGTTCAAGACTTCCTAAGCAACAAGAGAGAGCACTGTTCTCTTAGAGACAGCTGAACAAAAGCATGGGACTGGGGGAGAAAGAGGGAATAAAACAGCCCAGGAGGAGGAGCAGGAGGTGGGAGTAGTGTTCAGGCTTTCACTGTGGGAGGCATATCCTGGTCATAACATCAGCTTCCTGTGGTGGCGTCTCCCCCCCCAAAAAAAAAATAAAAAAATTCAAACTTCAACTCTACAGGGGCGACTGCACAAGGGCAAGAAGGCACCGTCTGCCTGAGACAGAGCAGACGTCCAAGACTGAATTTACATGCCGTTATTAACAGGAGGGGCTGGAATGTCATGTTTCTACTCGCAACGGAGCCTCGAGTCACGAGACGGACGCTGGCGTTTTACTGCCTTACGGCTGGAGCATAAGGACGTCTGGGGAGTATGAAAAGTATTCACATTTCACAACTTTCATGTTTCGAAATGATGCACGGCCACCAAAATGTTTCACAAATAAAATGTGAAGAGTGCAGCGTGTGTTTGCATTCAGTCCCTCTAACCCTGACACCCTTTAATGAAATCATGTGAAATCCTAATACAAGGATTGTATTATTCAGAGAAGCAGCCAAGAGCTCCATGGTAACTGTGGAGGAGATGCAGAAATCTATAGCTCAGGTGGGAGAATCTAAAGCACATCTTTCAGTACATTCAAAAAAAATATCTTACGAATGTTGAGATGTTGAGATTGGCTTGAGATGAATACAGTATGTAAATGTTATCTTCTGCAAGTGTAGTCCAAGTGTGTATTGTGGATAGTAAATAATTTAAAGAATAAATAATTTATACTTTAAGCACTGCCAAGGTTTCCTGAGGTACCAGTGAAACCTTTACGTTGGCAACACAAGCATTAGAAGAACCACAGCAAACAGTTAGCCGTCAAGCTAACAGCATCTCACCTAAATGCATTAACATGTTCTTCACCAATGCATTCGTTATGTGTAAAAGCCAACAGGGTCACTCTTGGTAGGGAGAAGTTGTTGAAGATGAAGGATATAACCTCACTAGCTAGTTAGCTCTACTGTGAGGCAGGAGTTAAACTTCCCGTTTAGTTTTATACTTTCTAAATAAAAGCACGAAGCAAGACACGTAGGCAAAAAAAACAAAAACCTTATAAACTTATATGTGACAATTACAGCCAATCTAAGTATTAAACTAAAATGAAAGCTGGCATAAAGACGCGTGGTTTGACTTTAGGCAAAGCAAGCAACGAACTTCAAATAAAGTTGAAGCTAAAGCTGCTTTCACAGCAGAGGTCAACAAAGAGTTCAACCTACCAGTCCGCACTAAAGTTCTAAAAAGCATAAAATATCCACATGGAGAAGCTAAGTGACAGTGGCACACACTTATTTTGAAGTTCTTAAGCGTTAGCTTCAAAATAAATTGGCTACCTTGACAGCTGAATTAAGAGCCACTCCAATAGATAGAACGACTTTCTTTCTTAAAACAAAAATATACGAACATGGAAATGTAGGGTTTTTGTGACGTTTATTGCATTTTACAGAAGGGACGTGGCTGTTTTTTTTTTACCAAGTTACGGAGAACTTCAGGTTGTTAATGCTAACATTATGCTAACAGTGTTAGCATAGCCTGGGTGAAAAAGACAGCCTTCTTGTTAGCAAACTGACCAAAACAGAGACCCTACCTTTAGTTCTCCTATTTCTTCCAACTTGACGAATTGATTAAAGCCCGACGAAAATCCATTAGCAGCTGGAGCTGACAGTCCACGGACCCCACCGCTTGTGAAGGCAGCATCGGTGCTTCGGCTCTTCTCTTTCTTTCAGGAGGATCCTGTCTCCGCCTGCCTGCCTGCTTCCCTCCCTCCGGGTCCCTGGTTTCATCCGCTCAGCATCACACAGAACAGGACTCAAACATCATCATAAAATCTGACACAGTACTTTTGTAATAGTTAAAACAATTGAGCCAACCAACTAAAATAAGAATAATAATACTTAGAACAACTACAGTAAAATATATTTTAAAGTGTTAAAAAAAATCCAGGAAAATGATTGATGAAAGTATTCTGGACAATTGAAAACTTCATGTAATAAAAAAAATTATAATTTTTTATATATATATATATATATATATAAATATATATATATATATATATATGACCAGGGTTCAAATCCAGGCTGGGGCTGAGGTTACAACAGTCAATTGAGCTGTCAGTGTGGGTCCTTAGGCAAGACCCTTGGAGCTATATAGCCTACCTCAAAAACCATGAGAGACAATGATAAGCACGACATGCCGGCTCAGACGTTGCCCGGCCAAACAAGGTCTGCGTCAGGTGCTG